>PVLA01002344.1:0-276330 GCA_004027455.1 Hydrochoerus hydrochaeris | reverse complement strand
AGCCAGTCCTCCCGGTTTGGGGAATACAGTTCCCATCACTCACCAAAGTTCATGCAGCTGGACTGGCTGTTTCCACTCCCTGTCTCAGCGCCTCCAGCAGAGGGTCTGGAGCTCACCAACCCCCCGCTCTCGGCAGGGCCGCGATCTCAGCTAGATTGTGAGTCACTTGATTCTAAGCCGCGCCAGTACAGCGATCGGGGCTTGCCCAGCTCCAGCCCTCTGTCCGTGTTTCTTTTTCTTCTTTCTTTTTTTTTCTTTTTCTTTTTCCTCAGTTTCTTCCTGGGTCATGAGAATTCCTCTCCTTTTGTCTGGCTTTCTCCATGTTGCCAGATTCCAGCGTCTGAGTTGTTTTTATTTTTTTTTTTCCCCCTCAGAGAGGCTCTCTTATCGTGTCGCCACTCAATCAGCCATCTTGCAATCCTCCAATTGATAATTATTAAGTAATACCAATAGCATTCATATTTTGAGTTATATCTGGGGGTTTAACACTTTAAAGGTCTGTATCCTGTTTAAGCAACATCAGCAAGTTGCCTAACTTAAACTGTCCTCCAAACATTTATATTCAGTCCAGTTCTTTACCGAAGGTCCCAGAACCATATTTTTAATTGCCCAGAGTTCTCCACTTGGATGTCTCATGGGGACCTCAAAAGCAGCAGAAATAAATGTAAATTTATTATCATTATTCTTGAGGCTAGCAACATTGTTAACTTGTGTCTGATATCCATTTCTATGCCATTCTCGTGTTCCAATACTTTCCCCCCACTTACGTGAGATTATAGGGAATAGTAATAAACACTGTATTTTACAGACTTTTGTGGCTATGGTGATTGAGGTTCTGTCAGTGAAATTCACTCATGAACTCTTGAGAAGGCGGAAGTGATTCTTCCCCACAGTGGTGTAAGGAGAAGAAACAGACAACAGACAAAGCACAATTCCTCACACCATTGTCTATACCTTGTGAGTAAGGTTGGTAATACTGTCCTTGCCTTGAAATGGAGACCAAGTTACTTATCTATGAATTGTTTCCTACATTAAACATGGACTGAAATACCCAGGAAACTGCATCTCACTATGCAATTTCTGTTTTATATGATGCCACCACCATCTAAACAACCAGCCAAGCCAGGTAGGATGCACATGGTTCCAGGTCCACTTCTCTACCCTTGACTTAATTTTGTGTGATACCCTTACATCATTTTCCTGTCAGATACTTTGACTTCATTGACCTGCAGTTATAAACCTGACCCATCTAAAAGAATATTGCATTTAAAACCAGTTTTAAAAGATGATATTATTATAATAGAATTTTACTTTTGGTACTGGGAATCAAACTCACAATCTCACACTTGCCAGCAGGCACTGATCCACTGTATCCCTGGCAAAAAATTATTATAAACAAAACTGGACAGTTCTCCTAATTAAACTATACCTTGTCTGTTAATGGTAATACTATATTTTCCCAAGTACTCACACTTAAAATGCTAGACTCCTTTTTCACTATTCTCTCTATCTTCTCTAAGTTTCTATTGTTTTCTGTACTTACCATTTTTCTTTGGGTTATCACAACAACCTAACTCAGCTCTGTACTTCTGTTCTCCCTTTCTTTAATTTGTGTTATCACTGTGACCACATTGATCTCCTTAAAACTATACACTGAACAACCTCTTTCTCTCTTTCAGTGAATTCTTCCTATTTATTTAATAAACTTCCAGAGTTTTAGCCAATTCTTTAAAATAATATCTCTATTTTAATTTATGAGTCATTTTTCTTCTTTTCATTGTGTGAAGTACTCAGGATGGAGAAGATTTTTTGACTTCCCAAAAAAATCTCAGTGGCTTAAAGTAACATGATGCTACCTTGAGGATCAGTTGGGCTTCTGAACCATATTTCCAGTCTCAGACACTGCTATACCTTGTGACTGAGGGAAGGGGAGCTCCAGCGAGCGCTGAACTCGAGTTAAGTGCTTTGCTGAGAAGTAATCGTGTGGTTAATTCCAGTATTCTTCCTTCTGTGAAGGAAGACAGAAGAGACAGAAATATGATTACTGCTGCTTCTCCCCATTGCCATTACCTTATGTGTCTCTGTATACTGTGTTAATTATTGTTTGTAACTTGTCAGTTTCTCTATCTGCATCATATCCATTCTATCTCTCCATCTCTTTCTCATCTTTCTTTCTTCCTTTCTTTTCTTTCTGTCTCTTTTTTCTTTCTTTTCTTCATTCCTCTCTTTCTTTCTCTTCTTTCTCTTTCTTCCTTCTCTTCCTTCTCTTTCTTTCTTTCTTTCTTTCTTTCTTTCTTTCTTTCTTTCTTTCTTTCTTTCTTTCTTTCTTTCTTTCTTTCTTTCCAGCTCTGGAGATTGAACTCAGAGCATCCACACTGAGTTGTTGCCTCAGTCTTTTTTTTTTTTAAATCTCTTTTGAGACATGGCCTCACTGTCATTGTCTACACTGGGTTTGAACTTGTGATCCTGCTGTTCCAGTCTTCTAGATGGTTACAATTACAGAAAGATACCACTGTCTCCAGCTCGCTTTCTCCCATACACAGTGTTCCTGTTGCATCTTTCAGTAATCTTTCACAGATAAGCCAAATCACATCAATCTCTTGATCTCTGTACTCTTAAGAATAATAAACCCAAGCATTGTAACATTTTCATTTTGTTGCTTCATATTATCACTTAAATTTAAAAATTAATGCTTTGCCTGTTTGCCTAGAGTAGTATGCGATGGTTACTCTCCTGCAATGGCATGCAATACAGTTGTTAACATGTTCTTCATTTGATGAAGAACAAGAACCTTTTTAAAAATTTCAAAATTTTAATAGTTTGATGGCTACCTCAGAAATGAATGAGCACTGATTGAACTATAAACACGGAAAAGCATATCTATCCATTTAAACTTTGAGGGTCCCCAAAACTAGTACTAGTTACTTTGATATTTACATTGAAAATATAAAGATCCAGAGTGGAATGGAATTTAAGTTAAACTGTAGTAAAAGCCTAACAATTACTGTATAACACCATTAAAATATAAAACAATATTTTAGCAAATAGGTGCTGTTCTCTCACAGATTATATAACTATAAGTAAAAGCTTTCTGTTGTATATGTTTGTTGTTTTATTAGTAATAGAATTATTATACTTACTTGAATGATTAAAAATTAATTTCTAAGAATTTAGCATGGTAGTCTTAATTACTCAGGGAGATAGGCAAGAGGGTTACTTGAGTCCAGGAATTTGAGACAAAAGTGGACAATGCAGTAGGACCCCATTTCAAAAATATTGATAAGCAAGTAAGTAAATTTATTTCTCCTACTGGGCAATTTCTCATTTTATGACTCACAGATTCTAAATCTTTAAATATTGCTTCACAAAAATATGGACAGCAGAAAACTTGCCAGCAACATGAAAATGAGATGACTGCAATATTTTCAGGTTATGCTTTAAGATGGTATATTGATTTGAAGATGAAGTTCTTCATTTGATCCATTATGTCCTTGGGCATTTAGTGGAGAGAAAAGAGAATGAGAAACACGTTTGTACAGAATGAGTCACATAAGACACACATTTTAGCGAAGTGGACTGGACAGGCAGGACATTCGGGCATGTACGAACTATTGCCTATACATCTTTTTCTTTACTTAACAAAGTAGTTAAGTAGCAGCACATCGATCTTTAAAGGACAATAAATTGTGCATACTGTGCAGCTATCTCATCTTTATGTCTACAAAGTGGATGTGTTGCAGAACTGAATTCTTCAGGAGACACTGCTCAAGAGAAGAAAAGCTCAGCATCAGCTTTCTAGTGCAAACTTGCAGTTACATCACACTGAAGCAGAGAAAAATTGATTTCCTTACTTTTTCACTTAATATATTTTTAATCAATTTGCATATACTAAATAGATAAAAACAGAGGAGTAACATTTGAGTAAGTGGAAAGAGTACAAAAAGATATGTATCTGAGTATTGTCAAGCTATTTCAGAAATAGAGCATTATCAATGTGTTTGAACTTTCTTATCTGCCTTTCCTCATTTCCACACTTCTATCTTATGTATTTGTATTTCTAAAGGATGTTTGATTTTATATTTTAAAAATTTGCATAAATAGTTATTTTTTTGTACAGCATTATGACATAAGATTCATCTATTTGATGTATAGAGTTGTAATTTATTTTTATTTTATTCTTGGAGAGTTTTTCAAGTAGGGATTAACTACTTGAAATTCATACTGTCATGTAATTCATACTCTGGGTGATGAATATTTAGATGACATTATTGTTTGGATCTTGTCTGTGCTCCAAAGTTTCATGTGCTAAAGGCTGACTCTCTGGCTGATTCTATTAGAAGGTGTGGAGCCTGGTGGGAGCCCTGTGGGTACCTGAGAGCATGTTTCACATGGATCTGTGGGGCCCCCTCATCCCTTCATTTTCTTTTTCCTTCCTGGCCAGGAAGTGAGTGGTTCTACTCTCCCACAAACTCTGAGCAGGGTGTGCTGCACTGTCACAGACCCATAGCAAAGGGAATCAGTCAATAATGGATTTGAATCTCTAAAACTGGGAGCCAGAGCAAATCTTTTCTAGATTAATTATCTCAGGTATTTTGCTATGATGATGGAAAGGTGATGAACACAGATTTAATGTTTTTGTTATTCCAAAAATACTGCTATTGATATTTTTTGTCTCTATTCTGGTATACTTGCTTAGTAATTTCTCTAGGATATGTATTAGCATAAGAATGGGATGGCCAGGAGTTAAGACAAACGCATCTTTAACAAAGTGACATGATACCAAATTTTACTCCCACTTACAAATCTGCAGATACCCAACATCACTGTATGCACTTGCTATTCTCTGTCTTTATATTTTCTACAATCCAGTGAGTGTGAAATAGTTTGCTTAATTTTATTTTTCCTGATCAGTAATGAGGTTTTGTTTTGCTTTTTTAAGTGAATGAGTGTTTTTTAACACTTATTAACATGATTATGGTATTGCACAGTTGCAATCTATTCATGGGGTGAGTTATACTAATTCATTTTATAAATATATTGTTAGGAGAAATCTTATTTGATCATGATATGTTATTCCTTTCATGTACTGTTGGATGCAGTTTGCTAGTGCTTTATTTTGAAACTTTGATCGTGGCTGTACTTTGTTGTACTCTCCTTATCAGGTTTGTTTTTTACTGTGTGTGTGGTGCTAGGGATTAAGTCCAGGGCTCGTGAATATTAGGCAAATACTTCATCACTGGGCTACATCCCAGGTATCCTTGTCAAATTTTTTGTATAATAATAGTGCTAGTCTCATAAAATGAATTTTGTCAGGTTTTAATATTTTTCTATTCTATAATAGTTTTATAAGATGAAAATTATATAACCTCATGGAATTTGTTAGTTAATGATCTCAAGTTTATATTTCCTCTATATAAAAAAATTTTAACTTCTGAATCCATTTTTCTATTGGTTCAAAATTTATTTTCATATAAGAATATATCAAATGTTCGTAAATCATCCTATATTGGAAGAATATATTATTCAAATTTTCCATTCTTTATGTATCAATTTTTGTATTATTTTATGTATCAGTTGCATATTTCTCAGAGTTTGTCTAAATTTATAAAGTGGTTGTTGTTATCTTATTGTGTAATCTGGGAAATATCTGAAGTTATATATTGTTTTCATTACTTGTATTTATTGTTTGTCCCCTTATTAAGGTTAACCCAGAATTTTGTCAATTTAATTAGTGCTATCAATTTTGTTCTTTTGTTGGTATTCTCTGTCTTATTTTTCTTAAAATTCCTTTTTGTTTTTATATTTCTTACTTTCACTTGTACATTACCTTTATCTTCATTCATTTATTTTTGTGATATCTTAAATTGAACATTTAGCTTACTTATTTTTAGGATTACTTTATAGTAATGTAAGAATTTTTAAGGGTATGAATTTCTGACTCAGAAGTACTTCAACTTTACCACATAAATTTTGATACTTAGTGTTCTAAAACGTCCGTAATGATTTATTTTTCCCATCCAATAGTTATTTGGACACTAGCCTTGGAATTTTTAATGCACAGATTCTTGATTTATAGCTTGCAGTGTGTCACGGTGATGGTGTGAAGTCCTCTTACTCAGCACTGGGTATTGGGTGCCTGGAGAGAATCCCTGTCAGGTGCTGAGCCCGATCTTCCTTCCTGTCTTTAGTGTCTCTTGTCACTTTGCCTGTGATTCTGGTTTAATGCTTATTCAATATAAAAGTGATTTTCTTGTGTCTACTACACTTGTGGGGAAAATTTCTGCTGAGATATTTCATTCTTAAATATATTTCCTCAACAGCATGTGAACTCAATACATCTACAAAAATTTAAATTTTTGAATTTTTCCATATTCTTATAGAAATAGTGATCTAATAAATATGGATAGAGATGTGATATCAGATTTGTCAATCTCTTCTTGATTTTGTCAATATCTGCAGGGTATATTTTAAGATTATAATGTGAGGATATTCAAGTTTAGAAATATTGTCTTCCTTTGAATTTAAAATATTGTTAAAACTTAAGGACTAGGTTTATTTTTGATATTGTGTTTTGCATTAAAATATACATATAGTAACAAAATTTTATTTCAGTTAGTATTTGTATAGGACACCTTTTCCAACATGTCCTTATTTCTAGTGCAGTCATTTATATAAAACATAGCTAATTTTTAAAAATTCAGTTTTTTGTAAGCTAATTTTTCTGTGCTATATAGTTCTTGAAATATGGCTTCTTTCCTAGAGTGTTATATTACTGTATATTTAATCAAAATAAAAAAAGTACTGTGGTTGTACATGCGTATATTCCCAGTACCCTGGGAGTCTTAGGTAAGAAGATCTCAAGTCAAAGCCAGCTTGGGGAGTTTTTTGACTTCTGATATCCTGTCTTAAAATATTAAATAAAAAAGAGCTAGGATGTCATTTAGAGTGAAGTCCCTATGTTCAATCCCCTCTGCACCACAAAAGGAAAGAAACTGCATTTGTAGCAACTGTGTAGAGACTTTTTCCCCTTCTTGTTAGTCTCTAGATAATATAGTATAAAAACTACTTTGTTAGCATTTATATTCTGTTAGGTATTATCAATAATCTAGAAATGATTTAACATATATTAAGGATGTACATAGGTTACACCAAACACTATGATAATTTATATAAGAGACTTGAGCATCCATTAATTTTATTATTCACAAAAAGATAATTTTGACTTATTTCTGGTATCTTCCTCATTTTTTAAAGTGCTTCTTTTTGGTTTCATGTTTTCTTATGCTATTTTGAATTTACTGATTTTGTTTTTACTAGATTTGATATTATATATTCTATTTATACTGTTCTGGTGACTTTAACATACATATTTTTAAAAAAGCAAGGTCTAACAATATTCTATCCTATTCCCAAACAGTGGAAGGAGTTGTAGAGCGTTTTGCCTCTTACCACTCTTCTTTTGACTTAACAAGATATCGTTGTCCAGATTTTAAAAATTTATTTGTCATATTATTGTCTCATAAGTTAATGTTTTGACTAGTTTTGCAAAATATTTCATAATTTTGCTTTTGTTTATTTTTGTGTCTCAGAGTGTGACTTTTTGTGTCTGAGGCAAATTCATTAAAATGCCTTGTAGCACAGGTTCATTGAGGTTGAATTTTTTCAGGTTCAGTTTGAAGTATAACTGTACTGTTATAAAATTACAAGTCAAGAGTTGCCTTGCATAGGGGTGTGTGTGTGTGTGTGTGTGTGTGTGTAGTAGGAAGGCACACTGAAGATAGTATTCTACCACATGATCCAGAAATAGGATGCTCAGCCACGATATTCAAATATGGAATTACCAAGTATTCTCAAAAATAAAAGTGCTCAAATAACACAGAACTAATGACACTGTCTCTGGAAACAAACATTGTGTCATGAAGTCAAGAAATTAAATAAACTTAGCAATGAATACGACACTGATAAATGGCTGGTGGTAGGCAGTGGATCCACTGAAACATGTCTACGGGTATACAGCTAAGAGACCTAGGACTACGAAACATACTGAACATATCATTATATACTTAGTAACAACATAATGTAATAGGAATGCAGATAAAATTTTAAGATATGAGAGGAAGTATGGGAGTACTAAAGTTCTTCTACCACAAAGTAGAAGCTAACCAATTATGTCTAAAATTAAATCTGAGTATAAAAACCATATCTACAACCTCTTCCTTTCTCTTTGCTGTCTTATTTTCTCTTTTAACTTTGGAAGAATCCTTAAGAAATAGTATTTCTTATGGTAAAGCAAGATTTATTTGCAGTTAAACTATTTATTTTTGGTTCATTTCCGTTATTTAAATAAAATTCAATGTAATGGTTTATTAAAATATTATGTATCTATTAACTCTTCCCATAAAACTTTTCTCTCATTGTATTTATTGTATTGCAAAATATGTATATATATTGAAATATAATTTGAGAAAAAATAATAAAATGATAGTAATTTTCATGTCATGAAATTTAGTTTTTAAAATTTGATATGTTCTTTTGCATTATTTAAATTTTGTATTAGCCAGCAATAAATCCAATTTTATGTCAATACTGAAGTATTTTCTTTCAAAAGAGATAAATGTGCCAAATGTTAGAAGTTAAATACATTTACACATTTCTAGACTTCTAAAAATGAGAAAAAAGATTTTTATCTATAAGCTTTTTATGTTTTCCCCAGAGAGTCTATATAGGACAAATCTCCTAAAATTTTTATAGGAGGATTAGCCAGATACTGCTTTTTCTCATTTCTAAGACTTTAAAACATACTTCTTCTGATTGATATGGGGATATTGATTCAACATTCAGCGCTTCTCTCCTGTGTTTCTCTTCGTTCCATAAGCTCACATCAGTGAATACTGTTCTTGATACCCACTTACAGGTCCTCCTGCAAACCCTTCCATAGATTTTTCTTAATTCCTGAGACAGCGCTTTTATCCTTATTTGAGCAGTTTCCTTTCTCTTGACTCCCCTAAAAGCTGAATCTCAAAGGCCTGAATTCTTTCGTGGATTGGATTCAAAGTTGTGGGAAATTTGCCCTGTGGCTGCTCCCTCATGAGTTGTCTCTACATTTGGAAGATGGGAGATCTGTGGTAGTTAACAATTTCAACGATATTTATTTTTTACAATCTACAAATAAAGTATTCATTGTTAAATATCTAAATATCATATCAAATATTACTATCAAATATCATTTTTGGTTAAATTGTAGATGACTAAGGTAGAAAAAAATACAGATTTTTAAAATCAAGGCCAATCTCATTTGATTCTGATTTTATCTGCTTACCAAATTGTAATCACTGGCACATTTCATCATCCTTTTATTCTCAATTATTTATATCTGTAAAGCGAGGATGATAATGCCTACTTTATACTTTTTTTTTGAGAATTCAGTACACTATTAGCATGATTATTATTAAATGAAATATCCCTCCTAAAGGTTATGTTGAAAATGTGGTAGATAGTTTTTGGGAAATGATTGGGTTATGAAGGATCTAACTTCATTAGTGAATTAACCCATTGATAAAGCTTTATTGGGAAGTGACTGGGCCTACTTGAAGGGAGTGGATTGAGGAAGAAAATCCCTGGGACTATGTTTGGTTGTTATGGTTTAGACCTAGAGTGTTCCCCAAAGCCTCAAGTGTTTATAGCCAAAAGTGCTTTTAGAACACAGGGTCTGGTTGGAAGAGAAGGGTCTCTAGAGGCATGACCCGGAAGGCTGTATCTCTCTGTCAGACCTGGAAATGTGTATCTTTGTCAGGCTCCTCCCCTGTCTTTGTGCTTCTGTTGTTGGTCCTTCCACCATGCCATTTTTACATTTGCCTCCCAACCATGGACTAAAACTTCTGAAATTACAAGCCAAAACACTTTTCTCCTCCTTTAAGTTTAGGAGTTGGGTATTTTGTCTCAGTGATGAAGCCATAATTAAGACACTGGTCCCTAACCTTGTCTTCTTGTGCTTTTTCTCTGCTTCCCGGCTGCCGTGAGATGATCAGGTTTCCCCAACCAGGTCTTTCCATTACATTTTTCCATTGGAGCCATTTGACTATGGACTGAAACCTCTGAAATAGTGAATCAAAATAAATCTTTGCTTACAGTTGTTTTTCTTAGAAGTTGGTCATAATGATAAAAACCTTATTAACATAGCTATTATGTGGAATGAACATTATTAGACTTTTGGATTTAGAATATATAAAAGTGAATTCATAAGCTGGGCCTGGTGACTTATGCCTATAATGCCAGGTCTCTGGCAGGAGGATTGAAAGTTAAAGTCTGGACAACTTAGTGACTTACTCCCTGTCTCAACATTTTAAAAAAAAAGATCATTAAAAAAGGGCTGTGTATGTAGCTCCAGTGGAAGGCTCTGGGTTTGGAAAAAAAGGAATGTCATTAGTGTTTTTCTAAAACACTAATCCATTCATAAGTAGGTAATCCATTCATAATTTTAACTCTTGTCAGTTACTTCTCAATCACATCTTAATATTTTATTTTTAGGCCCAGGCTCAAATTTACCAAACCTTTTTATCTCAGAAGTAGATGAAGTGATTGTTTGCTATACTGGTTAAGAATGGAGAATTATAAGCACAATGTGTAAATTTGAATATCTGTTCCTACCTTTAATAGATTTGTTACCACCAGTCACTTACTTAGCTTCTCTCTGTCTTGGCTTCCTCATCTGAAAAATCATGGTAGTTCTTCTGTCAGAAGTTATAAAGATTAAATGAGTTAGTGTTTGTAAAGTACTTAGAATATGTTATGAAGCTATGTTATAAAGTACTTACAATATGTTATGAAGCAAGATAAGATTAAATTAGTTTGATGTAAAAATTATCTTTGTATTTTTTGACTTTGTTGTTGCTTCATGCATATTACATAACCCATCATAAACACACTTCTCTCCTATTTTGGTCCTTTTACTTCTCATCATGCAGAACATATCTTAAACATATTTTCAGAACTGTTTAGCATCTTCAAGGTCTATCTTCCCCTCTACTTCATACATTTACTGTAGGGTGGGGATTAGGTTCTATTGTTTAGGTATAACAACTTAGCTCCTAGCACTGTGACTGATTATGTGTGCTTGGTGAGTCACTGAGAGGTTAATAGAACACAGCAAAAGTGGCACTTAGGATTTTACCTCAGCCTTCTCATTCTTTAGGAAGAACTGAAGTTCTCCTGAATGTTGGCTGATTTCTTCTTTCCACAGACAGGCACAGAGATTATAGTTCTACTCAAAATCAATGTTGTAAACTCCCTGGAAGATTTCTTGTCACAAAAGAAGTAATTTTTTCATTCTTACAGGAAAGAGGAATCTTTTTATATCAATAAGAATGTTGCTTTTGCTGTACCTCCTTTGAGATTTACAAGTCTTATCTTACAAAGCTTATCTTTTCAGTTGAGGTTACTTTGGCAAGCCATTCCACTATCTGAATCAGAACTCTGCTTTCTGTTAGAATGTCTTTCTAAAGAGTTGGTGTTCCTTCAGGACAAGAATATTAAATCAGAATTTCAGAGGCTTGCTAGGCCTAGGCCTGCAGTGGTTTCTTTACTGGACCCAAATGACCCAACTGTTTGCAGATATTATTGGCTTCTCTTTCAGAAATGCTACTCAGCAGGAACTTCTCTCAAATTTCTATCAATGCAGAAATCCTTGGAAGGCAAAGTAAAATAAGACTGATGGCATTCAGATAAAATGCAAATTAAGCATTTTGGGACAGTTGCTTTCAATCAACTATCACCACTGAATAAGAAAGACAAATGGGTGCTAATGTCAATACCATCATTTCAGAATATTAATGAATAAAAATATGATCAAATAAGATTTCATCATTTGTAGTTATAGTCCTAAAATATCCATAAGATAAAAAATATAGAAATAAGGACATAGTCTTCATTGACCTGTTAGTTAATCTACAAATGAGAATTACGCTTGGTCATAGAAGCATGCAGATGGTCCTCTTCCATCAATGCTAAAATGCCCTAGAGAAGAGAAATTCTCAGAACAATGTCAGTGAACTCACACAGGTAAGCAGAGCAAAATATGTGCAAAAGTTTTTTATGTGAAGTGTCTGCTTTTGAAATTTGGAAATGGAACATCAAATATTTAACAGCATTCAGATCCATGTATCAGGTTTAAATTTGGCCACATCTTATCCAGGTCATTGTGGAGCTTACTGGCTAGGATACACTGATTCTTATTAAAAAGAATGTTCTTTGGGGTTTGTGGACTCACTCTAAAGATAAAAAATCTGCTTACCTCTGTGAACAATACAGGAGGACTGTCAGCAATGTGAAATGTCAATTTTATGTCTCATCCTTTTCTGTTGGGATGGCATCAATTATTTTCTTTCTACATTTACATGGTATCAGATAGCCAGTCAGTCAACAATATTTAATGAGTGTCCATTGTGTACTCTGGGGACTATGAAAGGAAACAGTTCCTGTCTTTGAGGAATTTACAATGAAATGGGAGACATGAGGCAAACACATGAAAAAATAGACAATTGTCATAAAGTCTTAGAGCAACTTTCTGATAATAACCAGTTTCCAGTTCTTTTGTTTAAAAGTTAAGAGGGCAAATCACTTAGTTTCAGGAGTTTTTAGAGTACTACCTGCATAAATAGAAAATTTATGTTAAGCATTTTAGGAAAAGTCCTAAGTTTTTAAGTGTTGAGATGAGTTTAGTGCTATTGAATTCTTCAGTGAGATATCTTTAGATACCACTAATAAATGGGAAATCCCAGCTTAGGATCCTGAGGTTGAAGCTGGATATGAGGACACAATCATTGCTTTTTGTTGATATTCTGTCACTGTAGTCTCTTTCTTTTTTTATTTTTTAATTTTTTTTATTTTAAAGATGAAAAAACCAAGGAAAATAAAATCAATCAAAATAAACCAGAATAAGTGATACCGGAATTCAAAACCTTATGAAATCAACAACAGTTTCACAATGCCTTTTTGTCTTCAAAATAGCTGCAGATACCACCTTTGGTCATATTAAAAATTGATCAGAACACAGTAGAATAGAAACAATAAAAACAAAACAGTGATTGCAATAAAGGACATCAAAATAAGCCAGTAGTAAATACTTATGGCTTCCATAACATGTCTTGCTATCTTTTAAATAACTGCTCATGCCATCAGAGTTAACATAAACAAAACTAAAAAATAAAAACTTAACATCCCCCAGAACAATGAAAATGATCTAGTTTCTGGGTGGGGCTCTCCTCCCACGGAGCCTGGTTCTCTCCCTCCGCAGTTAGCGAATGGCGCTGCCTCACAGACAGAGGCTTGGGTGTTACCATCATAGTCTTGATGATCCCAATCAGCTTTTGATTTAATCACATATCAAATGATATCAGATATTAGTAAAGTGATGTTTTCCAGCTTTTTTTCCTCCCCCTCTGCCAGTTAGAAGGATGAGACAAAAGTTTCAGGCTTCCTTCAAGTCTAATTTCTGGGTAGTTATTGGCCATCAGGCCACCAGTAAGAGCTGTACGATTGCTCAGTGTATGAATAATTCTTATAACATATGTGGTCTGACTTTAAAGAAGACTACACTTTTTTTTCATGAAACATTTCAAACTTATCTTTGGTGCCCTTTTATCTTTGGGCCTATAAACTTGTCTATGGTGCCCATCCCCTTCTGTCCCAGGTAGGGTACCTGGTGTCAGTATTTCTTTTGCCTGAGCTTTCCCATGGGATGTATTAGTAATGAACCATGATTCTGGTGGAGTTTCTCCATTTGAACATTCTCCATTTTTCCCAAACTCTATGCAAACTGAAGAAATAAAGCATAGTAAGTTATTAATGACTTCAGTGGTATATTATGATCTAATATTTGCATTGCAGTAAGAATTTCTGAAGAGGAAAGGAATCAATTTCTAGTATTGAAACTTAAAAATTATGTGGATGCCTGCTAGGGGTCTAAGTTACTGCCCTCAGGCAGGTTCTCTATGGGCTGTAAGTTACTACCCTCAGGTAGGTTTTATTTCCAACATGATGGGAGACCCAGGTTAAGATCCTGGATGGGGTAGGGTTAAAACAATTTAAACATTTTATCCCTGTGCACACTCTCATGGGCAGATGATCTTATCTTTTTCACTGTCTCTTCATTCGCTGGCCCAAAGTCCTCTTGACTTAATCCAGTTCCTCAACCAACCTACCTCTTTCCTGCTCTAGAGAATCTAGAAATTCTTAAAGCTCATGTCTCCCAGATATTCAGGCTTCCTAATAAAGTTTCATGTTCTCAGAGAAGTTTTCTGATACAATGCTATTTAGATGAGTTTCTTCCCACAACCTCATTATACTTTTTTTTACAAAATTTCTACTTTCTGAAATAAAAAAAAATTTTTCCTGTGATTATTATGTATTTTCTACCTTAGAAAGCTTTTAATGGAAGAGACTATCTCATTAATGTTGTATCTTCAGGTTCCAAATTATGTTGGGCTTATAGTAGATATTTAAGAACTATTTTCTAAGAGTCTTGGTGGAATAATTATAACTGCTGTCTGGTGAATATACATTTAGTTAAGGAAAATAAACATTTTAGAAGTGAAGTATTTTCAAAATGAAATTAATGCTTAATTTTCTATTGAGAGCCTGGTTTTAGTTTATTGATGAAATGATTACTTGGTCATATTCCAAATCTTCTAAAAATATAGGACTGCTCCCCTCCCCGCACCTGTAGGAGCTCAGCCAGGTGAGTGGGAGCCTTGGTGATCCTTCCCCCATCCAGAGAACATTGTCAGCTGGCAAGAGTCAGGGCGAGCACTCCAGAGAACATCAGTGAGTTGACTAGAGCATGAGTGAGGCCTCCCTCCACTTGGAGGACTGCAGCAGGCAGTCTAAAGCATGGGAGAGCCCTCTCTCCACTCTGAGAAACCTAGATGGACCTGCAAGACCCTCAGTGACACAGTAGGTCCCTAGTTGAGTTGCATACCATGGGCAGGTGGGTCTGGTGTCATGGAAAAGTCTGAAATTGCAGTAAGGATAAGAGCTAAGAGTTGGTTCACATCAACAGTCCATGGCTGGTCAGCCCAGGAAGAATCTAGGACTTACCAAACTGGCCCTGAAGGAGTCTGGCCCTTTCCCTACACTGTGGGACCTGGCAACTGGGTGAATGCCAGCTACATAATAGGACCCTGACTAAGATGCACCTGATGAACAGGTAGACTAGCAAGACTGAAAAGGCTGAATTATGAACCAAGAGGTGAAAATGACAAGACAAAAAAGGAAAATGCAATCTCAGACCTCCAGTCTTTCCTGAGTGAATGCCAACCACACAGTAGGACCCTGACTAAGATGTGCACCATGGATGGTGAGACTAGCAATATTGGAAAGACTGAAATATGAACCAAGATGTGAATACAACCAGTCAAACAATCAAAATGCAGTCTCAGACCTCCATTCTTTCTGGAACAAGTAGAGTAGGCACTGACATAGAAGACATTGGAGGACAAACAACTGAAATTTCTGAAAAGATAGCAAGTGAAATAAAAAAATAAGTCCACAAGGCTACAGAGGAAATCAGATGAAATATAATCTTTCAGATTAAAAAATGACTATTTTAATGAAGGAGTTTCTCAGTATAGCTAGAGATGACATTAGAAAAATACAGGAGCATAGGAAAATGATGGAAACCTTGTATGAGCAATATAGGAAAGAAACAGAATGCATGAAGCAGATTCAAAGAGATGTCCAGGTAATTAAAAATTCCATTGAAAGATGACAAAACCACTTGAACAAAACTGAAGATAGACATTCACACTTTGAAGACAGGATCACAGCCAACAATCACTAAGAAAACATCTCAAAAACAATGAGGGACTATGAAATAACAATTCAACAGCTCCAAGATGATGCAAAGGAAAACAATACAATACTGATACATGTCAATGAAAAAGCAGAAATCAACACAAATGACAAAAAAAATTGCAGAAGCAATAGCAGAATACTTTCCAATATTTTCTATTGAACATTAGATAAGTGAGGCATATAGAACTCCAATTAGTCATACCCAAAATAAATCTATAACCCAATATATAATAATCAGGATCCCAGAAATTCAGCACAAAAAAGAATATAAAAACTGTTGGAAAGAAACATAACACCTAAAGAGGAAAATCCATTAGAATCATGGCTGAATTCTCAATACAAACCCTCAAGCCAAGAAGAGTTTGGAGTGACGTATTTCAAACCATAAAAAACAACAACAACAACAAAAAAACACCAAAAAACAAAAAAACAGCTTACAACGCAAATTGATGTACCCTGCAAAACTATCTTCAAAAATTAATGAATAAATAATATACTTCCATGACAAAGAACAGGTGAAGAAGTTCATGTCCACCAAACCAACCCTAGAAAGAGTACTTAAAGATATTCTAGATAGAGGTAAAAATAACCACAATTCCCAGAACAACAACAGAAGAAATCACTAGGCAGGACAAGCAATTAAACAAAGGGAAAATGCAGCGAACCAACAACAGAAAAATAACGTGACAAAGATAAGCCAGTACATATCAGTTATACCATCAATATTAATGGCCTTAATTCCATTTAAAAGAAACAGATTGGAAAATGGACTAAGAAACAAGTTCCAACAATAGTCTGTATGCAAGAAACACATTTAACTAAAAAGGAAACTGATAGATTGAAAGTCAAAGAATGGAAAACAATACTCCATGTGACAGGAAGCCAGAAAAAAGCAAGGGTAGCTATTCTGTTTGTAGACTATGTAAACTTCAAATCAAAAATGATCAAAAGAGATAAAGAAGGTCACTATGTAACTGTTAGGAGAAAACTTCAAGAGGAAGAGATAATAATCATGAATATATATGCACCAAGTACAGGGGTATCCAGCTATATAAGACAAATATTAATAGACATGAAAAAATAAAATAAGCAACAATGAAATTATAATAGGGAAATTTAGTACCCCATTGTCACAAAGAGATCACTAGCCAAAAAGTCAGCAAAGAAATAACAGAACTGAATTAAACATTTGAACAAATGGACTTAATAGATGTTTACAGAACATTCCATCTAGCAACATCAGAATACACATTCATCTCAGCTGCACATGGATGGTCTCTAAAACAGACCATATACTAGCCCTTAGAACATACTTGAGTAAATGCAGAGTATTTAAAATTATCCCGTGCATGTTATCTAAACATAGTGCACTGAAAATAGAAATTAATGACAAAAGAAACTGGAAAAACTCCATATGCACATGGAAATTAAGTAATACTCTTCTGAAAAACCACTCGGTCACAAATAAAATGAAACAATATCTGCAATCAGTCAAAACTGCAAATACTACATAACAGAACCTGTGGGATGCAATGAAAGCAGTCCTAAGAGAGAATTACATAGCAGTTGTTATAGATTAAAAACTGATGGTCAACTTAATGCCAGCGGAATTAAATCACTATGGTGCTGAGTGTAGATGTTTCACCTGAGGAAAGTTGCCAGGATAAATAGAGACATGAAGGAGGAGAAGGGAGGCAGTGAGTCATTGTGGATTCTCCTATGTGTTGCTGTTTGAGCCACTGGTTCTCCTCCAGAACCTCTGGTCCTTACATCAAGCATTGCTTCCTGGCTCTGGAGGGGAAGACTTGTGCTGCTTAATCTCAAGGAAGAACTCATCACGCTGGCTTCCTAGCATGTACTTGACTGTGCTTATCGTCGGAGGAGCTCAGGGCCTCTGTGACACTGAGGATGGCTGTGGTTTTGAGTGTGACTTCTTGGCTCCAGCATAGAACCCTCAACCTACCAGCATAGCTCCTTAACCTCGCTGGCATTGACTTTCTAACTTCCACCGCTGACCTTTGGGTCTTTCCAGCATAGATCCTTAAAAGAGACTGGTGTGAGTCCTTCTTGTGAGCTCTAGACCTCCTTCTTGTGAGCTCTAGACCTCCAGTTGGACTTGTGGGAGGCATTGTCATGAGCTCTGGGTCTTCATCTGGACTCACACAGGACACTGCTGTGGTATTCAGGCCATTGGTTGAATATTCTATGTCTTTGGTTTTGTAGATAGATTTCCTGCAGTTTCTTGTGTTAATTCTTGGTGACCATCATAAAATAATATTATAAATTGCATGTCCTGATTCCAGTTGTTCTCCTCACAACCCTTGACTACAACAGCAGTGAGCTCTCACATCAGGAAAACAGAGTCAGCACAAATAAACAACCTAGTGTTGGACCTCAAGCATCTAGAAAAACAGAAAGTCAACTCTAAAGCTCATTCTAAAGGAAGGAATTCTAAAGGAAGGAAATTATAAAGATCAGAGCAGAAATTAATGCAATTGAGACTAAGAAAATAATACAAAGAATTAATGAATGAAAGAGTTGGTTCTTTGCAATAATAAACAAGATTGATAAACACCTAGCCAACTTCATCAAGAAAAAGAAAGAAAAACTCAAATTCATTCAATGAGAAATGAAAAGGGTGAAATCTAAAGATCCTGAGGAAATTCAGAAGATCGTCAATACCTACAATACCTACTTTGAAAATCTTTATTTGCATAAGTGAGAAAACACAGAAGTGGACAGATTCCTAGAAACATCTGAATTGCCAAAGCTGGATCGAGAAGATATAAAAATTATGAGTAACTTAATATCAGTCAATTAAATTAAAAATGTAATTAAAAAGTTCCCAACAGGCGCTGGGGGTTAAGCTCAGTGGTATAAGCACCTGCCTGGCAAGCATGAAGTCATGAGTTTGATCACTGGTACAAAAAAAAAGTTTCAAACAAAGAAAAGCCTAGGCCCTGATGGATTCACTGCTGAATTCTACAAGAAATTTTGAGAAGATTTAATACCAATACCTCTCAAACTCTTTAATGAACTTGAAAGGGGAACAAATCTTCCTAACTCACTCCTGGAAGGAAATACTACTCATACCAAAACCAGAAAAAGATCCAACCAAAAAAGAGAACTATAGGCCAATCTCCTTCATGCACATGGAGGCAAAAATCCTCAATAAAACTAGCAAACAAAATGCAGGAAATCATCAAGATTATACACCATGACCAAGTAGGATTCATCCCAGGAATTCAGGGATGTTTCAACATATCCAAATCAATAAATGTAATACAAAATATCAATATCGATAAAGTTAAAAATCATATGATCATCTCAATAGGTGCAGAAAAAGCTTTTGATAAAGTTCAACACTCATTCATGATAAAAATCCTACAGAAAATCTAAACAGATGGTCTCTACCTCAACCTAATAAAAGCCATGTATGACAAACCAATAGACAACATCGTACTAAATGGAGAAAAACTGAAAGTTTTCACTCTACAATCAGGAACAAGGCAAGAATGCATAGTATCACTCCTATTCAATATAATTCTGGAACTGTTAGCCATAACAATTAGATAAGACAGAGAAACTAAAGGAATCAGGATAGGAAAGGAAGAAGTTAAATTATTATTATTTACAGATGACATGATACTCTGCATGGAAGGCTCCAAAAACTCCAGCAAAAAACTTCTAGAGCTAAAAAGCAAATTCAGCAGTGTAGCTGGATATAAAGTCAAGACTCAAAAGTCAATAAGCATTGTTGTACACAAACAACAAACACTGAGAGAGAAATTAGGGAAACAATACCTTTCACAATAGTATCCTTCAAAAAAGAAATACTTAGGAATCAATCTAATATGATTATAAAAGATCTCTATGTTGAAAATTACAGACTCTGAAAAAGGATATTAAAGAAGATACCAGAGACTGGAAAGATATCACTTGCTCATGGATAGAAAAAAACAACATTGTGAAAATGGCCATACTCCCAAAACTGTTACACAGATTTAATGCAATTCTGATCAAAATACCATTAGTGTACCGCACAAATCTAGAGAAAATATTCCTAGTATTTGAAGACAGAAGTGATGTAAATTAGCAAAGGTAATCCTGAGCAACAAGGGCAAGGCAAGAGGTATCACAATCCCTGACTTGAAATTATACATCAAAACTGCTGTGATAAAAAACTGTGGTGTTGGCAAAAAAACAGACCCGAGGCTCAATGGAACAGATTAGAAGATGCAAGCATAACTACAAAGACTCTCAGCCACCTCATCTTTGACTAAGGGGCTAAAAAAGGTGACTGGAAGAAAATTAGCTTTTTTAATAAATGGTGCTGGAAAAATTGGCTTTGCATGTGCTGAAGATTGAAAATAGACTCATGTCTATCACCATGCACTAAACTAAAGTTAAAATAAATTGAAGATCTAAATATTGAAATAGAAAAACTAAATCTATTGGAAGACAAGGTAGGTAGAAATCTTGGAGACATAGGGGTAGGCAGAGAATTCATGAACAAAATGCATACCACATGGGAAGTACTTCCAAGAATCAACAACTGGGATCTCTTCTTATTAAAATATTTTGCATATCAAGAAATATCACCAACAGAGTGAAAAGAAATCCCACAAATTGGGAAAAAACTAGCCAAGTGTCCCTCACACAAAGGATTTTTATCTAGAACATATAAATAGTTGAAAACAATCAGGTGCACCAAATTCAGAGACCCAATCCAAAAATGCACATCTGAGATGAATACACAATTCTCAGATGAAGAAATACAAATGGCTAATAAATATATGAAAAAACATTGAAGATCATTTCCATTTGAGAAATGCAAGTTGAAACACCACTGAGATTCCATCTCACTCCAGTAAGAATGGACATTATCAAGAAATCAACCAATAACAAGTTCTGGCGGGGCTGTGGGGGAAAAAGGAATCCTTCTCCACCTTTGGTACAAGAGTAGACTGGTTCAATGTGGAGATTCCTCAAAAAACTAGGTTTGGATATCCCATTTGATCCAGCTATTCCTATTCTGGGTATTTTTTTTTTCCAAAAGAATTAAAAACGTTATACCTCAGAAATATATGTGTACCCATGTTTTGTTTTGTTTTTCAGATTTCATTCATTTTTATTTTTCTTGTGTAAAAACCCTTATGTTGTAGCTACTGCTGGAACTTGAATCCTTTGGACAGAGACTCTAGTGTGGATTTTCACTAGATGGTCGGTGAATTCCTGGTAGGGAGGCTTTGTGAGCACAATCTCTTTCCGGAGGTCAGGGGTCAGGTAGCTGTAGGTCTTGGAGATGGCATCAAAAGTGGCCTTAGCAAAGTTGCCCGAAGTAGCAGTACAGCCCCTGGCAGAGGTGCAGCAGTCGTCAATGCGAGCCATCAGCAGCAGCTTCTTGGCCATAGGGGCTGAGACAACGCCAGTGCCTCTGGGGGCAGGGATTAGATGCACTAACACAGAGCCACAGCAGCCTGTCACCTTGCAAGAGACTGTGTGGGGCTTTGCCAATCTTGTTCCCTCCAGTAGCCTCTCCGCACAGGAACAATGGAAAGCTTGGTCTGGATGATGGCCTCGCAAAAGGCAGTGGCTGCTTCCTTAGAACACTTTATATCCAAACCAATGTGACTGTTGTAGTCCCCAGTAGCAACAAATGCCTTGAACCTGGTCTGCTGGCCAGCACGAGTTTGCTTCTACACAGGCGTGATCTTTAGGACTTCATGCTTGAGGGACGTGCCCAGGAAAAAGTCAATAATCTCAGACTCCTTGATGGGTAAGGAGAAGAGATAAATTTCCTCCAGGGACTTGATCTTCATGTCCTTGACCAGTCGGCCCAGCTTGGTGACAAGAATCCACTCCTTGTCCTCCGCCTTACCATCACGAGCTCCGTGGTCTCAGCCCGGCCCCTGTCATGCCTGCATCCACGGCCTCGAAGGCCACTGGCCTCCCATCCTGGGCCCCCGGGGCCTCTAGGCCCTCCCACTGCACTAGCATCATCTGCCCTTTGGTGTTTCCTTGAGGAAGAAGACTGCACCCATGTTTATAACAGCACAACTTGTAATAGCTAAATTTTGGAAACAACCCAAAAGCCTATGAATCAAGGCATGGATAAAAAAAGACGTGGTATTTTTATACAAAGGAGTACTATTTATCTATAAAAAAGGATAAATCCGAGCTTTCATAGGTAGATGGATGCAACTTGAGATCATACTCATAAGTGAAGTGAATCAGACTTACATGTGTAAACATTGTAATGTCTCTCTAGTATAAAAATGTGAAAGAATAAATAAGATCCAAAATATACAATAGACACTGAAAATAAGAGGGGAAAAATTTCTCAGAAAGAAGAACAACTCATGAGAGAAAGGAGAAATTAAAGAAGGAAAAAGAATATATATATATGTACATATATATGATAGATAATTATATATATATATGATAGATGATTATACCACTGATCTGTTAGTCATCAAAAAGGATGATTGAGCTGTCATTGTTTGATCATTTTCACACCTATATTTTATAATCTGAGCAACTGCTTTGAAAATAATGTGCAACTGAGCTACCATCATCAATCTGCTATTATTTTGCTTTGAAATTCTGTATCATTGATTTTATTCTTTTTTCATTTAAAAAAAAGAATTTTGAAATATCTGAAACCTAAAAAAATAGACTGGCTGCTGGTGGATTGTTAAAATTTCTTCTCTTCTAATTTCTCTAACTCTTAAGGGAAGAAACAGAGAGGACTAACAAGTTAGGAAGAGCTCAGAACTCCCGGGAAGGACAGTGCAGTGGATCACATGGGTACGTGTGAGTCACTGGTTAACTGTCATCACAGAAATGAAGCCAAAGGGAAGACTCTTTGCCCTGAAACCTGTTTCAGTGAATCCACACTCCTTCCCTTCTTTGCTCAAGTCCCTAAAAGTAACAAAGTCTGGAGCTTGTAGTAGAGACTTGATTACAACACACAAGAGTGAAAGCAGACATGTAGATGGTGGCAGATAGGGCACAGAGGGCCCTGGTAGCCAGTTATGGCCTCACATTAGCCGTAGTTAATTAGGACAGAGTCATAAGAAAGAAACATTGCTTCTGTTTGTCATTAGTATGGTACTGGCCAACCCTGGGAGAACAAACACCTGAGAGATGGCTCGCACTTTTTTCAGATTCAGAATAAGCAGTTTTCTACTGGCAATGACATACTGTCTTGGTTATTTTAAAGGTATAGTTTATGTATTCCTAAGGAGACAGAAACAAAAAGACAAGAAACAACAGGCTCATTCTCCCTTACTTCAGTTATTATTTGCTTGCTTTGAAGTATTTTATCTTTTTTGATCGATTTTCCTTGAAAGCCTTACCTTATCAATTTTGCAACCTTTTTCAACATCTTTAGGCATCTTTCAATATAAGTTGGAGTGTTATGACCAGAAAAAAATTCTGTTAATATAAAATGCAGCTGGGGGTTTAGCTCAGTGCTGTAAGCGCCTGCTTGGCAAACTCGAGGCTGTGAGTTCCATCCCCAGCACACCACACACACACACACACACACACACACACTATCTATCTATCTATCTATCTATCTATCTATCTATCTATAGCAAACAATGGTAATATGGTTTTTTTAATCTGTATTTTTGATGACTTATGAATAGATTTGATAATCTATTTTTTCTGAAGTATTTACTATTAATGTACTTTATTTTTTGTTGGACTATTTGTGTATTTCTTAACAAAGTATAGTGGTTAAGACTTTATGCTCTTATTTTTCAATTTTCATTTTTTATTAGTACATCTTTACAGTGCAGAGTGGTTACATGTTGTGTGTGGAGTTGGTATATGTACATGACATATTTTAGTCATTTTTTAATCCTTGTTTTCCTCACCTCCTTCCTACCTCCTTTCATCTTTGTATCCCCTCTCCCCTTTGCAAAAGATTATCTCTTGTTTCCTATTATCTAGCTTTTTGTTTGTAAATTGAATTTTTCAGAAAAGAGGACCCATGAAATATTTAAACTATGGGTCTGATTTATTTATTTACTTATTTTTGGTACCAGGGATCAAACCCACAACCTCAGGCAGGCGCTTATGCTGCTGAGCTAACTCCCCGGCCCCAGGTCTGATTTGTTTTGCTTACTATTATGATCTCAAGGTACACCCATTTTCTTAAAGGACTCAAGTTCATCTTTATGGTAGATAAGTACTCCATTGTGTATAAATACATCTTTATCAACCATTCATCTATTGGTGAACATATAGACTGCTTCTGCTTTCAAGATTTAGCTGTTGTGAATTGTGCACTACAAAACATAGGTATCCATATAACTCTGCCATGCCTCATTATTTTGGGAAGGTGCCTACAAGAGAAATACCTAGCTTGAGTTGAATTTCTATTTAAGTTTTTTGAGGAATCTCCATACTGATTTCCATAGTGATTGTACTGGTTCATATTCCCACCAATGATGTATTTTGTTTCCTATTTCAGTTCATCATTGGCTTCCTGCAAGGCAAGATGGCATGGCAGAGGGGCATGGTGTTCAGAGCATGACTTCCGGGAAGCAGAGACAGAAGGGAGGAGCAAGAAATGGAGCCACAGCCTTCGGAGTCACACTCCCCAGTGACCTACCTCTCCCAACCAGAAACCACCTCCCAAGAGCAAGTTAGCTATAAAGCTCTCACAATCTAATCACCTTTCAAAAGGCCTGCCTGTGACTGCATTAGGCCTTGGGGCATATTCAGATATGAACTATGACACTTGCTATTGTCTGTTTTTGTTCAGAGCCAACCAGTGGATTTGAAGTTATGGATCATTGTGGCTTTTTTTTTTTTATTTAGAGAAAAAAAGCAAAAAAGAAAAAAGGGTAGAAATAATACAGAATTTCAAAAAAATAACAGTAAGAAATCACTGGTTAATAAATTACATACTGTTATCTTAGAAACAGTTGTTCAAGTTAAAAAATCAAAGCATACAAAATGAATAAACAATCACAGCACAACTATTCTGCTTCATGAAGTAACAAAAAATTAATAGTATGGTTATCTATCTCGCACACTTAAACACATACAGTTATATGTGTATACCTATAAATTTTTCTTTCCTTTCAAGCACTTTCTTTTCTTTTCATTATTATAATATCTATTATACATTTTGGATCTTACTACTCTTTCAGTCTTTTATAATTATTATTTATTGTTTACACTAAGAGACAATATGATATTTACAAATGTGAGTATGATTTATTTTACTTATGAGGATAGTCTCAAGTTGCCTTCATTTACCTGTAAAACCCTCAAGATCATCCTTTTTACAGCTGAGTAATATTCCGTTGTATAAAAATATGTGCCTTTGATTTTTAAACATACATTTATAGGCTAATAAAATGTTTGAGAACTAACTTTGCCTTACCTCTCTGATTACAAAATAATTAGTCTACTGCTTAGTATTGGTTTAACAGTAACCCTGATTCATTGATGTTATAATGATTAACAGAATACTTATGATAGGTCAGGCAATGTTCTAGGAAGAAAAAAGAATTGATATTATTCCTGCCTTTCAGGATTTCATGAAGTTAATTGGAAATATGGTCATAGACAGTAAGAGTTAAAATACAGTGTAACAGATGGAAAAAAGGTACCAAACAGTGTTC
Source organism: Hydrochoerus hydrochaeris (assembly GCA_004027455.1). Taxonomy (NCBI): domain Eukaryota; kingdom Metazoa; phylum Chordata; class Mammalia; order Rodentia; family Hydrochaeridae; genus Hydrochoerus; species Hydrochoerus hydrochaeris. Next base: position 250,834 of record PVLA01002344.1, on the reverse strand, counting down.
TAATTTAGGTCTAATTAATCATAATACCAAGGGTTTTCAGTTGTATTTTTCTTGTCATGAGAAAACCCTTTTTACATGTTCAAGGTTGATTTCTAATGGTAATGGAACTAGGTTGGTATGAGATAGGAACTGACTTCCAGCAAACATGACGACAGGCTTCATATTTCACTTTTAGTCCACTATCAGGGCTATTATCTAGTTTAGAACTTGATATGTTGAAAACACCCTGGTTTCTGTTCTTGCATCTTAAAGTAGAAAGAGCAGATGCTATTTCCATTAGTTGTCCATCTGGGTATACTATAGTCTATTCCCTTGATAGATTTAGTTTCACCTTATTGTGCTGAGTTTTTTTTAAGGAGGGAGAAGCTGGAAGGAAAAAGGAGTTGAATTTTGAGATTCTGAGGGTGATGGAGCTTGTCAGCAGTGTGTAGCAGGCAGAGGGGGATAATCTCTAACGTTCTCCCTCCTTCTTTTATTTCTTTTATTTACCCCATCCACACACTATCCTCACTCCCTTCACCTCTTCCTGCAACCCAGTGACTAATTTACACATCCACCCAAAGATTTAAACTATGAATGCAAAGAACAAATTACAGTGATTATTGGTACGCCTCCTTATCCTTAGAAGATAATTAAGTAAATAATTTCAGCAAGATGTTTACCTATTGTATTAAAAATACCTGTGGCAGAAATTGTTTCACTGTTCAGAATTTCTGAAGTCTATGATTTAATACTGAAAATAAACTGGAGAGTTAGAGAATTTATATAACTCACAGTCAAATCACACTTGACTGAATTGGTTGAATGCATCAGAGTATGATATGTGTACCTATAAATTTTTGTTGATAAATGCTATAAAATTGTAATGTTCTCATTAATTCCACAAATTTATAACACTTTTTAGGCATGGATAATAAGTCTGGCAATAGGCTAATTACTTGTAAATATACAGAAAAGAAAAAGACGACCATCATCCTCAAGGAACGCACTCGCTGGACAGGCAGATACGTGAACAAGTAGTTATTATACAACATACTTGATGTAAGAAAGAAGAAAAAGCAAAATTCATCATCATAGCAAGAATGAAGTAGCTTTAGGGCTTATGAAGGGAAAGACTCTTGAACTGTGTTGGATATTTGCTGATCAAAGTCTGGTGTAAAAACCAGATCCATCAGTCAGCTTTGCTTCACCATCACTAAATATCAGACACAGCACACTTATGAAGGAAAAGGAGTCTATTTAGCTCAGTTTCAGAAGTTCAGAGACATAGCGCCTGCCCCAGGTCAGTTATGGTGAGAAATTCATGTTGAATGACAGATGGTGGAGTATGTGTTGGAGCAAGTGGTTACATCACAAACTGGGAGCAGAGAAAGCCTGGTGGGACCAAACTCAGGATTGTATAACCATCTGTAAAGGGCTAGAAAGGGTTCCATAAGAACTACCTTCCCAAGGCACATCCCAAATGACCTAAGGACTTCCTAGCTGGCCTTAACTCCTAAAGATTCTATTACCTAAAAACAGCGCCACTTAGCCAACCATGCCTTCAATCACAGTAGACCTTTAGCTGGACATTTAGACGATGCTGAAACCATAGTATCAAAGCATTCTCAATGTCTGGAAACTTAACTGAAACTTCAGAATCTGAGGTCTTGCTCAGCATCTGCTAAATCATCACCTGCTTTTTAATAAAATCTCTGATGACTTCTTTAATATTAAAATTTGGGAAGCTTTGCCTTACAAAGTGCTCAGAAATTTTCAAGTAAATAGAACAAAAGAGCATTTTCTGCAAGTGGGAATTGTATATGTAAAGGGGTTGTGTTTATGGAATTCTCCCCAGAAGCTGTCTCTGAAATGAAATTAACACAAGCTGTTTATTGTGAGAAAGCACCAGTAGGAGAGTTACCAGTGAGCTGATGAAGGTAAGAAAACTCGTAAAGAGTGTATTTTCTGTAGGTTTCCCCTGTGAGCAACTGTTCTCAGTCCCTTGGGAGAACTCTGAGACACTGGAATATGACTTGATGCTATTCACCAAGTCTAGCAATCTGTAGTCGAGGGCTATTGCCAAATGATGTTGATCATTTGGCTGTTTTGATTTCCCACAAGTGTGGCTGTATGGATTTTGGACCCAAGAGAAAGCTTTAAGAAAAGATTTTAGGTGAAAGTCAACAGTTTGGCATTCACAGAGTTGGTGAATGCTAAATGAATGTAGATGGGCACTATGACAATGCTGCAGAGATCAAGGCACAAAACTACACTTAGGGAATACTCAAGGAACTTCAGAATGATCAGATTTCTAGTAGTGTGTGGAATTAGCATTTAAACATTAGGATCCAAGGCTGCCTTAGTATGAAAGAGCCAAATTACAAAAGGCCTTGTGAAGAAGTGATACTAAAGAGTTGGGATTTATTTTGCACAATATTGAATTGTTCAGAGATGGAGTATCATGGTAGGAATGCCATTTTACCGTGATCTGCAATCTAGGAAATGAATAAGAGCAAGACAGAGGCTGAGTCTCAGTTATGCATTATATAACCACGGACACAGTTTCCAGAGTTAGGGTCCCACAATGAGAAGGCTGGGTTAATCAGTATCTCTTCTGAGTTTCTACTTGGTTCAAGAATTTTGCAAGTACCTGTGTAAGATAAAATATATTCTATTTTCCTTTTTCTTTAGCTAATTAAAGCAATATGTTTTAACTGAATCGATTCATTATGTTACTGTCACTGCTCCGTTGTCTGGTAGCAAATATTGGTGTTTCAAAATCTCATGCTGATATGTTTATTTCTTCGCTCAGAAGAACTCCAGCTGATGCCTGATGCCATTTTCTCTTTGTTTTTGTAAAGAACGATATGTCTTCTGAGAGAACATCGCATCGTTTAAACTAATAATTTTGTACCAAAGAGAACTCTAAGTAGGCCCCCAATGAATGAATATATTAATCATTTATTCAGTTCGCAGACATTATTCACATTTTATTTATGACCACTACGGCATTTCTTAGTAAGAATTTCTTGATTATTGATATACTCACTCATAAGAAAGTGTTGCCTACCATTTCTCTTAGCTAAGAAAATATTTTTTATGCCACAGAAACATGGCTAATCTATCATTCCTTCTGAAATTAAAACATATGTTGTGCTAATAGGAAGTAAATGTCTGTTGTGTCACTTCTTATTCCTAATCTTAATTTTAGTATTGTATGGAAGATTTGTCTAAATGTCATATTTTTTAGATTTTGTTTCAATACCTGAGTGAATTGAAATCCTTGTTTTGTGCTCCCCATTGCAGATAACATTATAAAACTTTGAGGTTTCTTAAAGTAACCATTTGCTTTACTAAGTCAAACTTCTTTGTTCAGTTTTCTATCTGTTGGAATTAATTCTGACCCTCATCTCTATATGTATATCTGCTGGTTATTCTTGCTATTGATATCTTGATCTCTTAAGAGCTATAAGTCTTTATTTTCCAAAAGGAAGATAGTTCTAAAGGTTTGACTACTGAGGTGACCAGATTCATATTTCGTACTAAAGGTAAGAATTTCTAGGCTTCTTTATTTGAACACCAAGAAAGTTTGTTTGAGATATTGAAAATGAAAATGTATCTACATGAAGAACAATAAGCCAGATGCTGAAATATAGTCTGAATCTTCCATAGTCACTAAAGCTATTTGGTAAGACACTTGTCCCCTCAGAGCTGTTTCAGCTTAAAGCACTAATGGGTCATGACCCCATCTGTGTTCGTTCACCCTCATTTTACTTACTGGGGCAGGGATTGAACAATTATTGATTAATGTCAAAGAGGCTTCACCCTGCATTAGAAATGTTGCCACAGCAACACATTATTTCATTTTCCACTGAGATATGGCAACTTTTTCTATGGTGAGAATCACAGAAAACCAGTTGGAAGTTTCTGTTAGCTTATGTTATATCCATGAGCTTGAAGTGAAGCCATTAGAGGATTGTGTAAATTCATCTGATGAAAGGGGGAAATTCCCTGGAGGTTGGAAACAATAGACTCAGGTTTATATGAATTTTTATAATAATGAAATGACCTTAACCTGCTTGATTCAATCTATCTTAGTAATTGCATGTGCATCTTTTTATAATGAGATGGCTAAGAGACCCAAGTTAAGGATCTGGGTTCACATCTGTTAGGTCAGAACTGGTTTCTGTGTAGGCACAAGGCGGCTCCTTACCTTTGCCAGGGTAAACTTTTCTTTCATGTGAGGCAGAGGACAATAATGCTCTAATGATTGCATGATATACAGTGAATGTCAGTCACAGTTTTAAAACTTTATAAGTAAGAGAAAAAATAGGTAAACATTTGTGAAATATTTGCTTTTCTGTTATCAGAAAAAATGGTTTGAATATTGATGAAAGGACACAAATAAAACCCTTTTCTTTACATACTTTTAAATGTCCTGTAACATTCCACTCTTTTTCACTCCAATCTGCTTTCCTCCAGCTAGGCAGTACTTTCTGCCGGGGGCTTTATGGGTTACCATTACTGCTAGGAATACTTTCCCCTTTAATTTCAACGTTCCATTGTTTTGTGACATTAAGATTGTTATCACCATTCTAAGGTCAAGTTAAATGAGTTGAAGAAACTGAAGCATAAAATATTTTTTCTTCCACCGTTTTAAAACCTCATGATTAATTTGAAAAGATCAGGAAAATGACTTTCCTTGCACTCTCCTCCAATGTTAATTCAGTCTGAGTTTTCAAATGTTTTTGCTTTTTGCAGTATAATTGGTGAAACTGATGTCTAGCCTAAACTTGGCAAACAGTAATGGTTTTCTTTTCTTTTTCACTTCGTAGAAGTGAGCCCTTTGGGACATCTCTAGGTCAGCTCTTGTTGGTGAGCTGAGAATGGGGGAGGACCTGTGCTTTGGAAATAGCTCAACATTGTATGTATTAGAAGTCAAGCCGCAGAGGTCAGACAAGATCATGAATTCTGATGCTCATAGATGCCCCAGGCAGGCATCCTATGGAATCTGAGAAGCCAGTCCCCACGGAGAAAGAGAACATTGTGTTTCTGCCTAATCGTCCTCTATTGCTGACATGCCCCCAGGGAAAGCCAGCTATGCTCAGGTAAAGGGAGCAAGGAGAATGCAGTTTAGGATAAAAGTTGGAAAAATAAATAGAATATAAAGTGAAAATAAGTGATCTTTTCCTCTTCTTTGAGATTTACTCTTTTTCATGGGATGTCTACAAGTGTAGCACCCATCCTGCGACTTTGGAGGGAGCCAATCTAAGCAGTTAGGACTCCTTGCCAAGGGTGGCAAAATAGTAAGGTAGAAAACACCTGGATCTTTCTTGCCTTTTGTGGGTGACAGAATGAAGAAACATACCAAGAAATGAAAGAATTTCAACAATATTTTTATATGCTTAAAAATTGGTTTTTGTAATGTTAGCAGTAAAAAACTGATGATGGTTTTGAGTTGGGGATAAATGCATGTTTTTATAGTAAGTTCGTTTATAGTTGAATAAGAAGAATCTTCACTGAGTTCATGACTTTTGAGTCTCATTTGGGGTCTGCAATTTTTTCTTCCTTTCTCTCTTCCATCATATTTTTCATCCCTCCTTCCCTTCCTTTCTTCCTTTTTTGGTGCTGAGGATTAAGGCTAAAGCCTCATGGCATCTAGGCAAAAGTTCTATCACTGACCCCACACTATTCTTTCTTATTAAAGTAAAATTCTTTAGAATGAAAACTGTAGAGTGCAGGTAATTTTAAACAATCATATAAACATGCTCATGAAAAAAAATGAAACATCTTAGATAGTGTGGCACTAAAGGACAAGCTAGACATTCTTAAATCAGCTTCAGGTTTTCTTCTTTTTGAATCATAGGGCTGGCATCAGTTAGTGAAGGGGTAGAGTGATGTAACTTAAATGCAGGTATCTAAAGACTCATTTTTTCTTCACTTAGGATAATTACCACAGTCAATTATGGCTCTGCAAAATGGTACTTATTCTGTCTTCATATATATGTCTTAGAAATAATGGGAGAATGTTATGATTCATGTCTGTGACAGAATTTTGGTTTCCAGGCTTTAAAATTGCCTGTCAGTGTAGATGTCATGATATTACACTCACAAGTAACTTGAGTTCATTGTCATGTCCATTGTAAAAAGTGGCATTATTCCAAAGTTACCCAGATTTACTGTTTTCATGCTGTGAAATTGGATTTCTAAAGAAGTAGATGTATTGTACAAAACTTTCTTACTCTTTTTGAAAACTGATCTCGACCAATAGAAGTCTTTTAAATGTTTTTTTAATTTAAAAATTAATTTTAATGAAAAAATCTGAGAAACGCTTGTTTTTTGGCTATTTCTGAGCAAAGTCATTTCTTTTTTGAGCATCTATGGCTCCAAGGTAGAAGAAGAAAAATGAGGCACTTGCTTATGTGCTTATGGAAGAAATATTATGTTTTCAAAATGAGAAACCAGAGGTAATTACTTCACTTGAGGAGAAAAGGGAGTATGGCATTTGGCACATTTCACAAACCAGGTATATATTAATAATATAAAGCAAGTAATCTTTGAAATGTCATTCTTTATGTAGAATTCATCAGTTCAGATTTTTAGAGATCAACACTTTGTCTCAACACTTCATGTTTTGTCTCCCTCCTCTTATGCCTGTAAGTTGCTCACCCATAACCAAACAAAGAAACACAAATTATTAATGTTAGCATTGGTTATGAAAACATCCAGAGAACTCAGTGATAGAGTGTGTGTTATTATTTCCAGGAAGCACAGTGGTGCTACCAGGGGAGGCAGAGCCAGTGGTACACCTTGACCTTGGTGAGTCAGGTAGTTACGCTTTGCTTGTTTGCTCATTTGTAAAGTTTCAATGGTGATACCATCTACTTTTGCTGGTGTTGTACAAATAGTACTGAAACAGATGTTGGTCAGGACTTTGAAGTAATGTGTTATTTAAAAATGCCCTTACTGCCATCTCTTGAGGGCATAGGACTCTTCTCACAATCAGGTGCTATTATCCCTATACAAAGTGACCCTAGAGCTTGGGAAAAAAAGACACCATGGAATCTCACAGGAGAGTTTGAGTTTGACTGTTTAAATTATGACAAGGTAACAAACTTAATTGTGGGGATAAAAAAATTTTGTATTAGGCAGTGGTCATTTATCAATGGAAATAAATGAAACTAAATTATAGTTATATCATACCCAAATTAAAAATTTTTAAAAACTCAGAAAAAATAGGCAAATGTATTGAGAGGAATGAATAATTATCTATCTTATCCTTTAAATGTGCTTATGAATACTCTAGAAGAATGTATAGGTTTTTTTCCTATAATCTTTTTTATACCAGGCTTACTTTCAAGACCATTAGCTACTCAAGAATTTTTATGGAAAACCAGTTCTAAAATCAATAAGCTTCTAGCTCAAATGAGAAGTAGAAGAAAAGGCTGGAAACTGCCATTGTCACACTTTTAGTTTCCATACTAGATGCTGATATGCTAAGTGTTACCTAGCATGGACAGTGAGGGCATGGAATGCCCAAATACCAATTTCCTGATCAATCTCCCTGAAATTCTGCAACAATGAAAACAGTTACTTTGTTAGGGTCTCATAATTCAAAAATAAAGTCTTTTGAAGAATGTGCACCAAAACAAATACAAGTGGTCAAGATATTTTAAAATGCATTTAGATGACAAGAAATGATCAGTAATACTTAACAAAATCCATAAGGCAGGCGCTTATGCCTCTGAGCTAAATAAATCCCCAGCCCCAAAATCCAGCTATTAACGTGCCATGAGTGACAGCACTTTCAGTGTTGAATGTCATTACTTATGCATAATCCAAGTGTATTGAATGTGTAAAAGACAAAAATGAAGTTTACGGCGTTCTGTTTATGGTAATTTTCAGTAGAGTGACCTCTGTTCTGTCATGGTCAAGGATCAAGACATTGATGTCTAATCATATAATTACTTGTCTATTTATAGATTCGTAGTGAGTAGTGTGGTGTATTCTTGTACTTTTTTGTATATTAATTATCTGTAAGAGCAACTAAATAGAAACTTTTGTCATTTGAGGGGCGTAAAGAAATTTTGTAGGTCAATTTAAGATTTGAATGTGGACAATATTGCCTGAATTATTTTCCCCCTTCCCTTTAGGTGTGTTTCTCCATTTCTGCATGCATTGCTCCTTTAAATTGTTCTATAGGTAGCACAAGCTCCAGTTTGGGAAATTGTGTTTGGGACTCAAAAATTCTCCCTTTAATGACAGTTTTATAATGATGCTCTTTTACATAGCTAGGCCAGAGATGAGGCAGTGGCCCAGCAATTCATATGACACCTTGGCACTTATTTTTCCCTCTTCAACCTGCACCTTCATATGTAAATACTGTGAGTCAATAAGCAGAAAAAAAATACACTTTCTATTACATTCCAAAAATAGGCCACTCATATCCTTATTGACTCTTCAATCAACTAACAAATATGCTGTCGGAAAGAATGAGAAGGCAGAAGGATCTAAAATTACTCAGATATCTGAATGAATTCAAGAGTTCAGTCTTGGGAGTTTCAACTGAGATATCCTATAATTTATCTCTCTGTGAGTGTTGAGGTCACTCAGTGGTGTAAGAAACTGTCAGTGCTCACAAGCAATCTTAAGCACTGTTGACTGGTACCTAAGTTTGCCTACACACGTTGTTCCTATTTCAGCTATTGGCACCTGCTCAGCTTTTTAACTAAACCAAGAAAATGGACATTGCAGCCTTCTGGTGAACCAGCGGTAGGTGGAAAATATTATCGCTCCATGGGAAGTTTATTTCTGTAGGAAATGGGTTTTTATGTATTTGTCTAGATTATTTGACAACTCAATATACTGTATTAGGGTATATAAGGCCATTAATTTTTTCCTCTCTGCTTACTACTGGAACATTCTACTCCGCTGTGTTAACACAGAACCAATCATGCATGCTATTATCTTATACTTTTGAGTTTTATGTGCTGCCTTAAGAAATTTTCCTGGTAATACAAAAAGACTATTTTGACAACTGACCTCCACATAAACCAAGTTCTAAATGCATACTTAAAAGCATTATACCTTTTCCCCTTTTCTTCTAGAATTTTAAATCAACTCCCAACCCCCATGGTAAAATTATACTTAATTCCAACTCATCCAGTTAGCAAAGCATCTTATTCAATTTACTCCCTAGATATAACCCTATGTTCAAATAACTGAGGTAAGCATAGTCAACTGCTACCACAATGTACTGTCATTGCAACTGTAGACAGTCATTAAATCAAAGATAATTCATGGTTCTTATCACCATGAAAAGGGTTTATGACAGTTTTTTAACTCTGCAATCAAAAAGAACTAACACCACCTATAAGTACGAATGTAATCATCCTAAAAACTTTGAGGATGGAGCTGGTGTTATCTTCTTTCTTAGTCATACTGCACTCAGTAATTATCTAAAAAAAAAAAAAACCTAAAAGAAAATGTGGACACAAAATAACACCAGAAAATCTTAAAATACGTGAGTTTCATAAGATGCAGCCCATTACCTACAGGGCCGCAGGTCCTAATGATGTAGTTGTTGTGATGAAACAAGCTCAGTTAAAGCACATAGGTGCTGCACTTGGTACTGCACGAAGCAAATTAACTTGGCATACTTCTCATGCTATAAAAATAAATAATTATATTCAGAAATGAAAATGAAAATCATGGTTTTGTAAGGAAGAAACAGTTTTAAATTAGAAATCAGAATAATTATCTCTTTCATAGATTCCAGGCAATCATTCCACCTGTTGGATCTGGTCCTCTGCTGGTTGATGAATGGTAGGCACTAAAGTATAAGTAATGTGATTTTCAGTTTCAAGAATCTTCTGGAAAAAAAAATCTCAATATGTATTCTAAAACTATGGATTGTGGAATAGAATGTTCTTTGTTAAAATATGAAAGTAATTTTAGATTTGAGAGCAAGATAAATAAAAGTAAGAGGAACTGTATAATGGAACAAGTGTTGAAGGAATGAAAAGGGAAAAAATTCACAAAAATGGTTCTTATTGCAAAAATATAAATTGCAACTGATTTATGGAACAATATGAAAAAACTGAGGAAACAATTCCAGTTATCATATCAGTAAAAGAATAAACTACTGAGAAATATGTTTAACAAAAATGTAAGAATTCTGTCTTGGTTACTTTTCTCTTGTTGTTGGGACAAAATAACCAACACCAAAAATAAAGGAAGAGGTTTATTTAGCTCACTGTGTAGGTTTTAGCCCATAATCAGCTGGCTCCAAGGCAGGGTGGCATGGCACAAGTGCAACACTTCAAGGTAGCAGCCAGAGCAGAAGGCAGGGAAGGGGAACAACTGTATTCTCACCCTTTATATTGTACACAGGCCACCCCCTTTTCCAGGGTGGGTGGAGCACTCACAAAATCTCCTTGCCTTCCTTTTGCTCTGGCTGATTTTGCTGGCTGCTTCCTTGAATATATCTGGTTGCTAAATTGACAAGAGCCCATATTTATGGAGGGCACAGAGATTTTGAGTGCATCATCTGCCCTGGGGATAAGGGGTCCCTTGCTTATAATATAGGAAGGAAAAGAAGCTTGCTCTACCTGGCTTTTGATTGGCTGCTTTTGCTGGCTGCTACCTTGAAGTGTTGTCCTCATGCCATGCCACCCTGCTTTGGAGCCAGCTGATTATGGACTGAAACCTCTACAAACAGTGAGCTAAATAAACCTTTTCTTCCTTCATTTTGAGTGTAAGTTATTTTGTCCCAGCAATAAGAGAAAAATAACCAGGACAAATTCTGTACTAAAAAAACCCCTCTAAAATGTTTTTGGAATGACAATGATTTAATAAATTGTAAGATATTCTGTGCTAATGGATCTGAAGACAATATCATTAATTTAGCAATACTCCCCAAATTAGAGTCCAAATCAATGCAACCCTTATTACAATGCCAGGTGGTTTTTTAATTTTTTTTTTAGAAATGGGCAATCTGATTGTAAAATTTATGCTGGTATGGGAATACGAAGGATCCAAAGTAGTTAAAATAATCTTATGTATCTGTTTTTCCCTGTAGAGACTGAACTGGGGGCCTCATGTATGCTAGACAAGCTCTCCACCACTGAGCTGCACACCCACACCTAGTCAAAACAATAATGAAGAAAGAGCACAGTTCGAAAATTTATACCTATTGATTTAAAAATTTATGACTGGTCGTATAAATCAATTCAGATAAGAGTAAATCCCTACATTTATAGTCATTTGACTTTAACAAGGGTGCTGTGATATTTCACTGGAGACAGAACATCTTTTTTCAACAAATGGTGCTGGGAAGATTGCACACCCAGATATAAAATAGTGAAGTTCAACGCTTATCTCACTCTGTATACAAAAAGTCATTCAAAACATGTCACAAGTGTAAACATACCACTAAGATGATTAAAATTGAGACAATAAGAAGAGTTGACAGGATGTAGAAAAATTGAAATCCTCTTGTTGATGAAAATATAATGTACTGTACCACTTTGGAAACCAACCTGGTAGTACCTCAAAGTGTTAAATGAAGAGTTACTATATAACCCAGCCTATTAATTTCCTGTTGCTCATTTAACAAATCACTGTAAACTTAGTGGCTGAAGATGACACAGATTTTATTGTCTTATATCTTGGAATCTCTAAGGTATGTAGTCAGTTTCACCGGGCTAAATCAAAGAGCCTTGAAGGGTTAATTTCTTATGGATTTTGGGGGCAGACTATTTTCTTCCTCTTCAGATTCTAGTGGTTGTGATCTTTCCCTCTGCTTTCAAAGTATATTACACTGCCTTCTTTAATTCTGACTTTCTGTGTCCTTTTATAAGTTCTGTTTTAATTACATGAGGGCAACAAGAATAATCCAGATTAATCTTCCTATAATAGCATTTTCTTTTTAACTTAGTCACATTTCCAAAGCCCTCTTAGCATATAAAGTAAAATTCACAGCTTCTGTGGATTAGAATGTGGACAAATATTGGAGGACACTGTTCAGTTTGTCATGGCAATCAAGAGCAATTTCTCTTTCCTATATATCCAAAAGAATAAATGATCATAAAAATTTGTACACTGCTGTTGACATTCATACTACTCATTATAGTCAAAAAGTGGAAACAATCAAAACATCTATCCCTTATAAATACATACCTAAAATGTAATATATCTATGGAAAAGATGCATGCTGAAAAGTAGATGGACTTTGAAAACATTAGGCTAAATGGAAGAAGTTGTACACAAATCTATAGAGACAGAAAGTGGACCACTGTTTGCCTGAGGCTCAGAAGAGTACAGGGAATGACTATTAATGCATTATCTTGATGGGGTAATGAAAATGCTCTAACATTAAATAGCGTTGATGACTGCATGATTCTGTGCATATATTAAAAATTATAGACTGTGTATTTTAAAATTTTTTATAATATATGAATTATACTTCCATAAAGCTATTAAGGAATATGATTCTGATTTTATAGATCAGTTAACTACTCTCACAGCTAAGGTTCTGTGCAACAATGGAAATAATTGTTTTGGCTGATAGTCAAAGCACATCATGGTAGTCAACCTGATTAACTTGAAAATCTTGATCACATGGGTGACCTATCTACTTTTACTGAACTTAATGAGTTTTGAAGTTATAGTGCTTCGTAAACATAGGTTATATTATTTTTATTAACTGAATATGCTGTTAAAACTATACTGTGTCTTTACAATGGGAAGAAATGCTGCCATAAATATCATAGTTTCAGAAATTATTTCACGATACGTAAGTGTTAATGGCATAATTTGAGTGAAAAAATACAATCCACTTAGACTGTTTTCTCTCCCAATTCTTTATAGTTAGAGAGAAAGGTAGATGATAGGTTGAAAGATTACTAATGGCAACTTTTTTCTTTCCTTTTTTCTTCCTTTTTTTTTCTTTTGGTACTGGCGATCAAACTTAGATCTTACATTTGCCAGGCAAGCACTTATGCCACTGAACAAAATTCCCGGCTTTTTGTTCATTTTTTTAGGTCCTGAGGAGTGAGCCTGGAGCCTTGCATGTGCTAAGCACACACCCTGTCACTGGGCTACTTCCCCAGCCCACAATGGCCATTATATTCTGACTCACTTCTCTTTTAAAGATTAAATTTTTTCCTTTTATTTTACACTTTTCTGAACTTCCAATGAATTGCCTATTGCAGTTACAACAAAAAGATATTTAAATAAATATAAACATAAGCATCAAATTAAATTTTGCCAGTAAAGCCCCATAAGCCAACCTTGTGACTATACACTAAGCCCTGCTATGTTATGTGAGATTAAGTATCTTGTGGTAGGTTATAAGTAAGCACTTTCCCTTTTTCCTTATTTCTCAGACACCTTAAATACTGTGACTGTCTTGGTAAGTCAATTTCATTGGATTAAGAAATGCCTAGCAAACTAGTAGGGCGTGCTTCTGAGTGTGGCTGGTAGGATGGACGGGGTTCATGAGGCTGTGGCCTTTAGTTCTATATATGGCTCCTCACCTCCCAGTTGACACTGCTCCCTGCTCTCCCTCCCAGCAGCCATGAACTGAGAAACTGTGCTCCACCACACTCTTCTTCCTTGATGTTCCCACCTTGGAGCCTGTTAACCATGGCCTGAGTTCTGTGAACTGTAAGTCGAATAAACCTCTTGTCATTTAAATTTTTAGTGTTGGATATTGAGTCTCAGTGTTAGGAAAACTGACTGATACAAATATCTTCTCTATAAATGAAAACTGATGGACTAGGCTGCTCTTTGAAGTTTTTTATATCTGTTGGGTTATCCAAACCCTAGTGGGTTTTTTGTTTGTTTGTTTGTTTTGTTTTTTGCCAATATTGACAAAGATTTTGGTTCAAGAATCTACTGTGTCACTGCTACTTGGAGAAAAATTTGGCCAACTTATATTTTTGCTGCACACAAGTATTATGGTATTTCTGAGAATTTCTTGGAGGCTTTACTATAATTGTCTTCTGTGAATGCACACTGAGGCAAGAAGGAAGACTGCACTCTGTGGAAGGCAGCCACGTGGCAAGTACGTCCGTCTGGAAGTCTCTTCTGGTGACTTATGCTTGCCTTCATTTTCTCAGTTTTGATAGCTCTTGAGTATTTTGAGCCAACCACTGAGTCAGGTGTTGAATGACAACTAATGAGAAAATCAGACAAAGCCTTGTTTCATGTATCTTTGGTTAATACTATTATCCTGAGCTTGTCTTGGATGCAATATAATTAAAGCATAACTTTTATTTTTCCCAGATACTAGTTAAGAATAATTTAATCTCATAATGTTTCTGTTCACATTTAAAGCCCTGGAGTCCTTTTACATTGTGAACACACTCAGTTCAGGAATTAGACTTGTCAATGGAAAATAGCAACCAAATTTCCAACTATCATTTAATGTCAGAACTCCCTCCCCAAGCTGGAGTGGGGCTGACTTTGGCTATAAGATTCCAGGGGGAAAGTGGTAGGGAGAGAAGTTGGTTTCTTATTTTTTGGTCCTTCCTTATCCATTCTCTTGTTTTACTGGTTTCTAACCCTTGCAGGGTTGGAGCAATGACAGGGATAAGATAGAATGAAAGACAATGTCATAGTCTAGGTTTTTCTGGATCAGAATGACTGACGTTTTAGTGACTGACGTCTAGAACTGGTAGAAGTTTTAGCTGTCTTTTTCTCTTGTGGAAAATGATTCTCAGAGGCTGGCAACAAGGTCACTTCTCAGCAGTCCTCCTGCATTAGTTAGATGCCACCTGTTCTGAGTTGACTTTGCAGTTCCTTCTACAGATATTTATTTCCAGCTTTGTATCTGGACTCTCCTGCACCTTCAGGCTGTGCTAGTGGACAGAGCCAAAATGACTTTGTATCTCCTCTACCACCTGACATGTCATTCCTTCAGGGAAGCACTGATTCATCCCTATCCCCTCAACAAATCAGGAATGCTTTGCTCATCTAACTGCCACCTGTGTATCACTTGGCTCTGACTGCTTGAATTTCCTGAACAGGTTTCAGACCATGAAAGATGGTCATAAACCAAGTTCACCAAGTAGTTTCAAGGACTTTCCTCTACTCCATTTGCGACATTTTCCACGTTTCCCAAGTTTCTAAGTAAAACGATCAAAGTAGAACTTTATTATTCACATCTCAACAAACCCTTCTCACTGGATCCTCTTGTCTGTATTCTGTACCTTTACTATTTTAAAGCTTACGAGTATGGAGGATGGAGAAGAGCTTCTTGAAAATAACCTTTGAAAATCTGCATACAGTGATTAAGCAACTCAGTGAATACTTCATCTTTTGGAGATTGTTGTTTAATTCAAACTTAAATTTGAACACCTAGCAGTTTGGTTTGATAGCTAGACTTTTTAGAAAAGGATACATAGTGAATGCATAATTATAGAACTATTCTAAAGGAAAAGATCTACAACTGAGTTTGAAAAATAATAGCTTTCATGAGATAAAATTTAAACATATAAAACTGATCTTTTCAAATGTATATATTGCAATGTGTCCAGTATATACTCAGAATTGTCAACCAGCTTTACAATCTAATTTTAGAACTATTCAATGTTCCTCAAAGGAAAATCTGTATCTCTTCTTCCTTCTTCTGTCCTCTGGTAGCCATTCTCACTTTCTGTTTCTATGAACCTCTAATTATATAAAAAAAGAATCATACAACATATTACCTTTTCTGTATGGCTTCTTTTACTTAGTATAGTGCTCTCAAAGTTCAATCATATCACATTTTATACCTTTCACTGTCAAATAGTAGTCCATTGTGTGGATTTATGACATTTTGTTTATACATTCATAACTTGATGGGTATTTGGGTTGTTACTACTTTGGAGCTGTGATTAATAATGTATGAATATTTGAGTAAAAGTTTTTGAGATTGGGTGGATTTTCTGGAATATGTAGAAACCACATAATTAACATCTGAGTATTTATCAAAATGGCTGCACTATTTACATTCTGATCAGCAATGTCTGAGGTTCCAGTTTCTCCACATCCTCACCAACATTTTCAATTGTCTGTTTTTTTAATTTTATTTTAGTTCTAGTAGTTGGGATGTGGTATCTACTCGTGATTTTGATTTGCATTTCTCTAAAGACTGATGATGCTCAGAATCTTCCATGCTTTCTGGCAGTTTGTATATGTTCTTTGAAGAGTTGTGTATTCATGTAATTTTCTCTTTTTGTTAATTGGACTTTCTGAGAGCTTTATTATTAGGTAAATGTTTTCTATTGTGAATCCAATTCCTTTTATCAGAGAGGTTATTTGCATGTTTCTTTTCCATCTGGTCACTTTGTGTCCTTACTGTTTAATGTTGTTGAAGTGCAATTTGGATTTTCTATTGTTGATTTTGTTTTTTATATTATTCCTGGGAACCATTTCCTGGATATTACTGTGTTTTCTCTTAGGAGTTCTACAGTTCATTTCTTATGTTTAGGTTTAAGATCTATTTTAAATTAGTTTCTGTGTATAATACAGTTGTCTAACTTTGTTCTTTCTCATTTGGATACCCAGTTTTCCTAGCAATTATTTGCTAGAGAGGAAATTGTCAAGACTTAACAGTAATAGTTTTGTAGTTTAAGTGATATCTATGCTTACAAAATGAAATCTGATGATAGAGCCATTGCATCTGGAGAGTTCAAGTATTAATATAATTGATTTATGATTTTTTGGGAGAGTACTTGATCTAGGTTTGGACTCTGTAAAAAACACTCTTCCTTATCCAATTGGTTTTTTAAAAAATATAATTCTAGCAGTAGTGTATCCAAGATGCATCAAAATTCATTTCTACTTTTCCTAAGAAATTGAGTATTTCTCTCTCTGGTGATCAGATAAACTCATGGAACAAATATGAGTGCCATTATCTGTAAAAATCATGAAACCAAAAATTGTTTTGAGGGTCTTGTTAATGTAATTTATGTTATTTGTATCAGAAATCAAACTCAGGACCTTGCACTTGCCAGGCAGGTGCTGTGCCACTGAGTTAAATCCCCAACCCTGGGTGTCTTTTTAAAATAAAACAGTTTCAGATGGTTACAAAAGATTTCCTGGTGAATAGTCTAATAAATAGACTATTCTAACAAGGTCATTCTTAAAAAAATTATGTGACAGCAATAAAATTGAAAAGATTTTGTTGAGTATATAGAAAAATATAAATGTACAAAATGCTAGAAAAATCTCTATTTCAGCAATCTATTTTCAGAATGATTTATACCTTCACTGATATTTAAACATAATTACCATATTATGTGATAGTCTAAGAGAATATCTCAACATTCCAGAATTGTGTGTTATAAAGAATTAAACTTCATCATAAATTTATAGAGATTGTATTAGATCTACTTTTAAGAAAAACCTATTCATGCATGTTTTAAATTTTCACATAATTAAAAGCTGATTTACTTTTCTGCTTTACTTCCTTGACTTTTAATTAGTGCTCTGGGATGTAGGGAGAGACAGAATTACTTGTCCCAGTTAGTTCTTTAACTATCATCTGTCATCATTAAAAAATTAGTAAGACTTTACCTTCCATTTTTCTACCCAGCTATACATAGGGATGTTACAGTACAAAATAAAATAAGCATTTTAAATTATTTATAGAATAGGTAAGAAGGGCCAGAGTACGATTCAAGATACTGAAGTTTCAAAGGTGTGATGGAACAAAGGGCTAAGGTGGTTCTTCTGAAGAGGTAGAGGTAAAAGTGGTCAATGCAGCTCAGCCTGCTCTTTCTGGGAGCCCAAGTGCTAAGATCGTTGGTAGTAGACAGATACATTAATGAACAAGAAATCTTCCTATATTCTTAGCACTTCAGGAATAAATTACTATGAACAGTAAAATAAGACAGACCTCTTAATACTGAGATCAGTGTGAAAGGGAAATAGATTCCATTAGTCTTTAACATGCTAGTGACCAGAAGTAAATGAAATTCTATGGTCCATGACTGGCATTAGGGAAGAAGTAGAGCTCTGGTGAGACCCACAATGTCAAAATATTAGTCACTGAAGGAAAAAAAGGATTCATGTCTCAAATATGAGACTAAAGATAAGTTTATCAACTCTTCCTCCTGTGATCTAATTACAGAAATAGTAATAACCTAAAAGAAATATAGCTCAACAGAAATAATGAACTGGAGAAGGAACCATAAGTGGACACAAGTCATAAAAGAAATCTATGTTGTGAACTTGCAGAAAACAGTGTGACTGTGGTTACTGAGAAATAAAGGAAACCACAGTCTAGAACAGTGACGGTGAACCTTTTAGAGGGTGAGTGCCAAACTAAAATTCACTTATTTATCTCAAAATGCTAGTACTGCAGTTAAGTCTGAATATTTAAGTTTTAGTTTAGGAAAAAACAACTCTACACTAACATCTTTTGTTTTAAAATGGAAACACCATAGCATGCATTTCATGGGTTCTCTCTTACTGGTTTAGAGCAACCTGCAGGTGACCTCAGTCAAAATCCCAGAGATGATGCATATTTAAAGAAGAGGGCTCAAAGTGGGTGCAGTGGTGCACTCCTGGAATCCCAGCACACTAGGAGACTGAAGCAGGAGCGTCCCAATTTCAAGTCTAGACTGGAAAACAGGAAATTATTGAAAACCTGTTTTAAAATTATAAATTAATTGATTTAAAAATGGCTAGAGATGGCTGACGGTTTAACTCAGTGGCATAAGTGACTGCTTTTGAGAGAAGCCAGCAATACAAGGGATTCCAAATGGGAAAATGCATCAGGAGAAGCAGGGAAAGTTCCAGGAAGGAAAAAAGAATTAAAACCTTAGCTCACTAGCTTCAGAGATATCTATGAATACACTGAATAAAATAAAATCAGCATATAATGAAAAGTGAACATTAAATTTCAGTTCAAGATGTCAGACTTATCACATGCATTTGTTTCTTTGTTGATTGCATTGAAACAATAGTAAAAAAATAGAAAATACAATGAATCCGTGTAAGTAAAATGTGAAATGTCCACTAAAAAATGTAAAATAACAGTAAGTTTACACGGTTTATAAGAGAAACACAGATAACACTGGGAAATATTGAAACTGGTTGGCTCACAAGCTACAGAAATTTGCCTTATGTAATGTGACTATAATGAGATCTAGGATGAATTTTAATATATTACTGTAGAATTCCAGCAGGAAGGCTAACAAGAGACACAGAAAGGCTGTAAGTATATTAAAGAACTTACCTATGTAGGTAGAAAACAGACATTTCTTTCAAATATTAACAAAAAGGAGAAGAGAGGCCGAGTAACACAAGATGAGATAAGATTTTGGACTGAGAGTCAAGTAGGCAACAGTTACACTGGGAAATTGAGAAGAGAGTAAAGGTTTAAAACATCTATTGAGGGAAATTTATAAAGGAACTGACATCAAGACGAGAAATTCTCGCTTACTAGCAGAGAGATTTCAACCCACTGAAGGCTGCATTGTATCTTAATGTAGGAAATTCACAGTGATTTTCTCTAATCATGCTCAGCCTACAATCAAGAGGCCTGGGAATGCTTGTGTAGATCAACTTCATGGAGGATGGACAGGGAATAATAACATAAATGTTACTGGAAGGAAATGATGGATCAGGAGAATATGTAGGAGAGAGAAAACCAAGACAAAGCTTATTATCCATAACTGAAAAATGGGAGGCCGTGACAGCAAATAAATACAGAGCCCTAACTCAGGGTTAATTTGTTTCATATGAATGAGAAAATCCAAAGTTA
The DNA here is from genome assembly GCA_004027455.1 of Hydrochoerus hydrochaeris. Taxonomy (NCBI): domain Eukaryota; kingdom Metazoa; phylum Chordata; class Mammalia; order Rodentia; family Hydrochaeridae; genus Hydrochoerus; species Hydrochoerus hydrochaeris. The sequence goes on along the minus strand of PVLA01002344.1, from coordinate 231,093 downwards.
GCTGACTCACACAGAGTACATGTCTGTCTGTATGTCACATTCAGTATATGTTGTAAAATTATTCTCTTTGTAGATAATAGAAACTAAAAATCAGAAGTGTTATATTAATAAAGAATCAGATAATTAGGGTGAGAATCACTTGTGTTCAGGTACTCTGTAAGATAGTAGTGAAATAAATATTTATAATGAAACTCAGAAAAAAGTGTAAGTAGTTACTTTTGTCCTTCAAATCAAAATTTCTGATAGTGATACATTTGTTTCCAGAAAGTAATAAAGTATTTTTAAAAGAGATAAGACATATGTGCCCCACTGATAACTATTGATAAAGAAAAATAATTTCTACCTGATCAGTCAATAGTCAAAAGATATAAAGGCTAAAAAGAAGATATTGTGCTTGAATAAATGGGTAATCCAGGGATAACATTTTATCCAGATACTTTTAAATTGTTGCATGAGCTAAATACATTAAATGAATAGTATTTTGACTGTTTATTGCTGTGTAATGAACATCAAATTTTAATTACCTAAAACAAGAATGATTTATTATCAGTTTCTATGGACTCATTGGGATCAGCTGCGCCATTTTGCTCCAGGACTGGAGTTGAAGGGTCTGGGTCTCTTGGCTGGCACTTGGGACTTTATGTAAGCTTGGACTTCAGCTGGTACTCTTGGCCAATATGTGTCTCTTGGTGGCCTTCCTATTTATCTTGACCTTGTTACAACACCATGGCTGGGATCGAGTGTTGAGAATTCTAAGTAGAAGTTGGAGATCTCCTAAGACCCAGTTTTGGAAGTAATAGTGACACTTTGATGCTATTTGTCAAAACAAGTCTTGAATCTGATCAGATTCAATTAAGAATGATGATGTTTTCAAGTCTTGAAAAATATAGTCATGTGCCAGATAATGAAGTTTGATCAGTACTTGAAATATTAGTTATGAATATTAATTATGATATGTCAGTGCATTAAGAAATATCTACATTTAGGAAAGCACAGTTCTGGGAACACCTGTGGATGGCTGATATGTAAGCCGGCAAACAGAGGAAAGAAGAATTATCAAAAATGGGGTAGCACCAAGCAGTAGGATCACAGCCTGGATGGAATGAAAAGGGAAAGAAACAAGTGTTTCCACTTTTGAGAAGCTAGTATCTTCATTGTCACCTTTAGACATCATCTCTGGGTTCCAGTTTCTTCAGTTTTCCAAAACAGACTCACATCAATGAGCCTCTGGTGAGCTTGCAAGCCTTGGACCTTGCATCCTTCACCCTCTTATTCTGTGCCTTTCTTCTTCCTGGACTGAGCAGCCCCTGGAGCAGCCTCTGGCTCTCCAGCATTCAGACAGCCATCGTCAGCTCTCCTGACTTTGATTCTGTAAACCTGACTAATAAATCCCTGTATATAATTATGCGTACATTTTTCTATTGCCCCCATTCCTTTAGAGAACTCTGAATAATGCAGACTGCATATAAGAGGGTGATTCCATAGCATTATACTGCCTACTGACATAATAGCTGTGTTTGTTTTGTGTAAGTACATTCTAGATGTTTATATAATGATGAAATTGCCTACAATGTATTTCTCAAAATATATCCCTGTCATTAAATGACACATGACTGTATATACATATATTTTAAAATCAAGGTAATATATGTGTATAACTTAAAAAATAATGCAGTAAGAAGGTTTTGTATAAAACCAATGATTTTCTGCCTGGTCTCCATCCTCTACTCCACTATGAAGGCAAACATTTATTTCTGCTTTAAGTTTTAATGTTTCTCTATCCAAGGCTAGGGTTTGAATTTATACTACTGGTAAATGGAGAACTTAGTCTGCTACTATTTCATAGATGCTCCATCACAGAAAAAATGATATATTGTCACAGTGAGAACATCATCGTGCTTGTGTATTTTCATCTCCTTGGGTCTCACACACATAGTAAGGGCCCAGATGAATTTCCCTTATGTGGTAGATTATGTCACAGGCCAGGATTATTGAGTTTAAGGAGTGCACTGGTTTATAACTAGCAGTAATTGACCTTGCTTTTTGACCTGTGGAAGATACTCCTTCTTTCTCAAGGTTGCTCATTGCAAACAAAGCCTGAGATAGGCTTTAAGTTCAGAGCGTGCAGGCATTGCCTTTTCGGCACACCCAGCAAGATGGATGTGAGCACAGGAGATTGAAGACAGTGTCTGCCGTATCTCTAAACCAAGAATCAACAAGGTTTTTCTTCCAAAGATTAGATAGTAGTTAGGCTTTAGGGACATGTACATCCAGTGTCATATATGTTTCTGCTTTGACTTCTCTTTAAAAACATGTGAAGCATTATATAAAGTGTTCTTAGTTCAAGCATGCAAGAATAGGTCATGGGTTAAATTTGGCCTGCAGGCCATTGTTTGTTGATCCCTGCTCTGAATGCATTTATACTGATTTTTAATGATTTATCAATATTAGAATTTATCCATTGAGTTTTGGTTTGTTCTTGAGAAAAATGTAGCTCATTTTCACTTTATATTTGTTTTTAGTTTCTTTATTATTATTTAGCTTTAGTTTCTCTGTTAAACTTTTCAATGATAAATGATATAATAAGAGCTCTATTTCTATTATAGGTGGTATTTTTTTTTTGTCTTTTTGAGACAAGCTTTCACTATGCAGTTCATAGCCTATGCAGTCACATATGCAGTTTGAGCTGGCCTTGAACTCACCTTGTAGCTCAGGCTTACTTTTTAGATTTCAGTGTCCTTGTCTACATCACCATTTCAGAATCATCAGATTTGGTTTTTCCTAGTTAAACTGGATATTTATGGCACAGTAGGGGAAACAAGCAGTGGTATGCTACTTTTTAGCCACCTCAGGAAATCTAGAGTTCAAATATTTAAAAATTTTTCATACAAAATGAAAAAGGCAGCTGACTGAAAGAAATATAAGATAACAAAACAAAGTATAAGGTTATATGTGGAATTATTAATTAATTAATTCAATCAACAATGATTTAAATTTCACTTAGTACACGGGCAGGACACATTATTTTGGGAGTAAATGCCTAGCAAAGAACATTAATAAAGAAATATAACCCTTGACACAAAGATGAAAACGGAGGATGCAGAAGTGATAAGGGGCTTGAGAAGATGCATTAAAAAACACATAGATTTCGGAAATTTTGACCTCAACATGCTAAGAAGAGTGGTAAGGCAAACACTGCTGTTTATGAAGTCTGGGCTTTGTTCACGAAGTCTTTGCCTACACTTATGTCTTCAAGATTTCTACCTACTCTCTCTGCCAGTAGATTTAGTGTTTTTATTTTTTAATATTTAGATCTTTAACCCATTTTGATTTTAATTTAGTGCGTGGCAACAGACATGGGTCTAGTTTTAGTCTTTGGCATGTAGAAAACCAGTTTTTCCAGTACTGTTTATTAAAGAGGTTATCTTTCTTCCAGTGAACATGTTTGACACCTCTGTCAAAGATGAGGTATCTGAGTGTGTTTGGAGCTGCATTTGCATCTTCAATTCTGTCCTACTGATCCTCAGGTCTGTTTTTTTATTTTTTTGTCAATACCATGCTTATTTTTTCACAGTAGCTTTGTAATATAATTTCAATCCAAGGATAACGATGCCCCCTGCCTTGCCTTTGTTGCCCAGAATTGCTTTTGCTATTCCAAGTCTCTTCTGGCTCCAAATGAATTTTAGGAATGTTTTTTTCTAGTTCTGTGAGGTGTGCTGATGTTATTTTGATTGAGATTACATTAAATTGGTATAACAGTCTTGGAAGTATGGCCATATTCACTATGTTGGTTCTTTCCATGAGTAAAGGATATCTTTCCACTTTCTGATACCCTCTTGAATCTCCTTCTTCAGAGTACTTTAATTCTTAGTATATTGATCTTTTACTTCCTTTGTTAGATTGATTCCTAAGTATTTCATTTTTTTTTTGGATGTTATTGTAAAGGGTGTGGTTTCCCTAACTTGTCTCTCTGTAGTTTTATTGCTTGTGTATAGAATGCTGTTGATTTCTGAGTGTTGGCTTTATAACCAGCTATACTGCTGAATTTGGTTATTAAATTTAAAAGGTTTTTGGTGGAATTTTTGGGGTCTTTAATGGAAACTATCATGTCACATGCAAATAATGATAATTTAACTTCCTTCTTTCCTACCTTATTCCTTTTATTTCTTTCTTTTGTCTAATTGCTCTGGCTAATGTTTATAGAACTACACTGAGGGAAGACATTGTAAAGATAAGAACAGAAATCAATGCAAGTGAAACTAGGGAAATGATAGAATCAATGAATCAAAAAGTCTCTTTGAAAGAACAAATAAAGTTGATAAACTATTAGGCAACCTCACTGAAAAAAGAAAAGAAAAAACACAAATTCAAGCAATTAGGAATGAAAGGGGGAAATCACAGTAGATCCAATAGACATCCAGAAGATCATCAGTACCTACTTTGAGAACCTGTACTCCAATGAGATGGCAAATACAAAAGAAATGGACAGATTCCTTGACACAATCAAATTGCCAAAACTAAATCAAGTAGATATAAAAATTCTAATAAATCTTACATCGGTCAATAAAATTGAATATGTAATTAAAAACTTGCCAATGAATAAAAGTCCAGGTTCTGATGGATCCACTGTTGAATTCTACAAGAAATTTAGAAAAAAATTCGTGCCACAAATGCTGAAACTCTTTAAGGGAATTAAAATGGAATATCGTTCCTGGAACTAAGTATTACCCTGACTCCAAAACCAGAGAAGAACCCAATAAAAAAACAACAACAAAAAAAAAACTACAGGCCAATCTACCTAATGAACTTAGATGCAAAAATCTTCAATAAGATAGTGGTAAACAGAATGCAACACATTGTCAAGAAGATTATGCACCATGACCAAGTAGGATTTATATCAGGTATGCAGGGATGGTTCAATATATGCAAATCAATAAATGTAATAAACCATATTAACAGAACCAAAGAGAAAAATTACATGGTTATCTCAATAGATGCAGAAAAAAATATCTAACAAAACCCAACACCCATTCATGATAAAAAACTCTAAAGAAAATTGGAATAGATGGCCTTTACCTCAATCTGATAAAAGCCATCTATCATAAAACAACAGCTGACATCATACTAAATGATCAAAAATTGAAAGTTTTCATTCTAAAATCAGGAACAAGACAAGGTTGTCCACTATCATCACTCCTGCTCATTGTTTCTTTGCATCAAATAACAATATAGGAGCAACTTGACAAATTAGCTTTTTGTTTTCAATATTAATACACAACAATTTTTAAACAAAGGAAATTTTTTTGAACCATCAAGCCCCCAAATTTAATTTTCCCATTATATTTTTATTAAAGTTATGCTGTATGTAAAAACTTCTCTAGAGGAAGATCTTTTAGTAGGACTCTCAATGGCCTAACCCTGAGAAAAAGTTGTAAAATTGTGTGACACTAAAGAACTCTGACAATAGGTACATTTAGGAGAAATCTGAAAGTTCTGGTGAGCAACCATTCCTGTTTGTACTGGAGAGTTTTCTGAATGCAACTCCTCTTTGCCAACACTGAAAAAGTCTTCAGAAAATTAGTTTGGTCATTCTAAAGGAAAGTGACAAAGAGGTGACAATATTTGCAGCATATCTGCCTAGCAAAGAACTCAACAGCTGAGACAATCTGCATCCATATAGTTCAGTTCTGAGCTCTGAAAATAGACCACTTGACATTTGTTCTGAACTTTTGCCAAAGAAGAAAGATAAGATAGCAAACCAGTAAATAATTTCATTGCTTGCTTAAAAATTCATTGAAACTGTTCTAGCAGTAGGCTGCTCCTCTACAAAAAGTGCCCTTCCCAGGACAGTAGTTTGGTCTCCTGATCCAAAAGCTCACAAAAGCTACACTGTATTTATGAAGATTCACTTTAAGACCTTCACATCGCTGTGCCCAGCAATTCTAAACTATTCTGTTAGAAAATTTTCCAGTCTCTATCAGATGTCCATATTCAAAGATTCTGATATTACTTGAGTTTAGATTCTAAATTCCATCAAGTATTCACTTCTGACTTCCCTTTTCTTTTAAAGGTTCTCAAAGTAGTGCTATTACTATATGTTACATATTGGCTTTGCTTGATCATCAGATTATTCTAATATTCTTTGAAGAAAGTGAGTCATTGAAAATTTCTATTAAGATATAAAATGGACAGTTGCAAACATTAGAAAATGATAAGGCTACCCAATGCAAATGTCAAAAAATCATAACTTGAATGAACAAGTTACAAAGGAAACTACACAAATTACTAATAAACACAAATGCACGCAACTTCTTTAGATATTAGGGCATTAAGGCCATCCTAAGTGTTTGGGAGGAATAATTAGACATTTTGGATGGGAATGTAAATTGGTATAATCATTTTGGAAAACAGTTTGATGTTGTAAGTGAAAGACAAATATTTCTATATTTTATACCTCATAATTTTCTCTCTTAATAATACATATAAAATAAATGATGAATTTGCACATCAAAACACATACACAACAATCTGAATCCCAGTGACTGTATTATTTGCTACATTATCAAAAATCCAACAAGTGTAGAAAAGAGAAAACGTTGCATGTCATGTAATAGAATAATACATTAGCAATAAAAACAATGAGTCACAGCTATATGCAACAGTATGGGTTATTGTTAATTACACAAGTATAATATTGAGGGAAATTAGTTACAAAATAGTACCTGTTGTTTGATTCCTTTCACATGATTTTAAAATGGTCAAAATTAATCTCTGATGTTAGAAAACAGGATAATGTTTATCTTTGAGGGGTTAAAACTGAGACAGATCTGGACAAGGTCCAAGGACATTAGTTATGTTCTGATTTTTGAATGAGGTAATGATTACATAGATGGTCTCATTTAGTAATAATTGAGCTCTATATTTAATATATATATATATATATATATATATATATATATATATATATATTTATCTATTGCTTCATAGCAAACCATTCCAAGCTCAGTGGCTGGAAACAAGAATGGCGAAGGGTTTTTGTTTGTGTGGTTTTCATGAATCTGCAATTTGGAAAAGATTGAGAAGTAGCAGCTTGTCTCTGCCCCTTGTTTTAGCTTCTGGGTTTGTGAGGACTGAGGGTGATTGGAAGACTGGAATCATCTGAGGACTGACTCCACTCATGTATGTGACAGTTAATGCTGATGGCTGACTGGGACTTCAACTAGGCTACGGGGTATAATATCTACAAGTGACCTCTCCATATGGCTTCTTGGCTTTGTTAGACAAGGGTGGCAGAGTGCCAAGAGAACAAGATGGTTGCACATAGTATTTGTATGAGATAATAACTAAGGGTCACTCCACCATACTCCATAGCCAAGGCAATAACAAAAACCTATCCAGGTTCCTAAAAAGGGGGGATAGGTCATACTTCTTAGTAAGATGAGTGCCAAAATCTCTTGTAGAAAGAACAAGTGAGATGGTGTATATTATCATAGCCTTCTTTGGAAAAGACAACTTGCACCTTTGTGTTACACTTTAAAAAAATGAAAGAGCACGGCTGAGGATTTAGCTCAGCAGCACAAGCCCCTGCCTTGCATGCACAAGGTTGTGAGTTTGATCCCTGGTTAAAAAAAAAAAAAAAAAAAGCTCATGCTAGACATGGTAAGTTTAAAAAATATAAAATAGCAACCCCTAGTGGTTATTTTAAAGTAGGCGGAGTCCAGAGGGGAAACCATGCCTCCAGCGAAGAATGCTGCTACCAGATGTCAATTCTCATAAATTAATTAATCTAATTATTTGTTAAAAATTCATTCAGCATTCAATGTTTTCCATATCCTAGGGGTATAAAAGTGGTAAGGTTATCTCACTTAACATTATGAATAGTGACACCATAAGGTTAACACTGTCATTCAACTTTTGTGGGCATGCAGGGGGTTAGCATAGCAGGAAAATCTTAGAAGAGCTGTCCTCAGATCTTCAGGATCCAAGGTACCTTACAATATTTTCTAACTCATTGCTGCCCAAGGTGTTCTGACTCTTTGTGCAACCTTTAAAGTCAGTGTGTACTTATTATTTGAATATGGTTTGTGAATTTATTTATCATTTGCACCTGGCAAGCCCCATTATTGCTTTATGCATTATCTTTGATTTGAATAATCATGGTACTTGGCTTCTCAGGAATACCACTCTAAAGGCTGTGGAGATTTAGTGAGAATTAAAGTAAACTGGGGCAGTGTATTTGGTTATAGAATATAGTAATGTGTCCTACTAAGGGTAGCTTCTCTGTCAGGGGAAAGCTATATTTAACTCGTTCTTTCTTAATTGCTTTGATGTCGTTTTATGAGCATTGAAATTTAATCTCATTGGAAAGTTTTCCTTTTTATAGATCCAAGACCTTTTTCAGATTAAAAAAATGCATTACCTCATTTTAGCAAAGAACAAATATTCTATTATGCAAAAGAACAGTAATAAAGTAATACATTATTTTAAAATATATTTTTGCAATATCTAAAATATAAAATAGACAAACAAATGTTTCAATAAAGTTAATATATTGCATTTACTTTCTCTTTCATAAACTCAGGTGAAGATGGGGCACTAGACATATTTGTGTAAACTTGAAGCACTAGCCTGGTAGGATGCTACAAAGAAAGTGGGTTATGAAGATTTTCAGAGCATAATACAAGTAGTATTTATAGTTATCTGTTTATATTCATGACATATAGACAATATGGATGTGATGATCCATTTGTACAAGTTTTCTTTATCTGCAGATTGTCCGAGCATTTTAACTGGATAACTACTGTGACCCGTTCTTGTAGAGTGTTTGGGAATCTTTAGAAACTATGCAGAATATTTGGTCAAAAGGCAATAAACATATACAATTAGATACTGATGCTCACTTGGGAGGGTACATGCTAGGTAATATCAAGAAATTAAAATATCTTCTTGTCTTCTGGACAATTGCAATGACTCCCCTAAAATTCTTTCCTAGTTTTTTCCATTGTTAGAATACTTCTCGTTGGTTTGAGTCCAAATCTGCTTCCCAATTATTTGTCTTTAAATTGATAAATGAAACTTATCCTAGGATGAGTAAAGGTACTGCTTTTTCAAATGCTTGAAGACAACTTTCATGACTATTTATCTAGTGGAAGCTATTTAGACATTTCCATATTATTGAGCACCTCTCCATATGTTTTTGGAGATTTCTGTTGTTTTTCCATAGTTAGTGCGGGAAGACTTACTGCTCTGTTAAAAAATAATAGATAAGCAAACGAAGTGCCCATCATAGGCACTGTGTTAGGTACTTTAAAACACTTATTTTCATTTGGTTTTTACAGTAAGCTGAGGTAGTTGTGGTCAACCAGGAATCCCCCAGTATCAAGGTAAATTGTTTTCCAAAGTCACAGTGGTGAATGGTTGACTGTGTCCCGAGGAGAGCCCCTGTTTTTATCTTCAAGTGCCATAGCTTCTTTCTAACTTTCATAAGACTGAAAAGTCATCCACAAAACATGATGAAAGGACTGGTGTTAAAGTTGGCAGTGTTCAATCTTCAACGGGAACCGGAAGCACCTAGAAGGCATTTTGAAACACAGATTGTGCATCTTTCCCTAGAGTTTCCATTCAGTATGTTTGGGGTGAGTCCACAGAATGTGCAATCCTAACAGGGTCAGGTGATGTTGGTGCTGCTGGTCTGAGAATCCCATTTCAAGACTCACTAGTTTGGAGAGTTCCTCAATGGTAACTCTAGGTTCCTCAGGGCCCTAGAGTTACAATACAGAGGTGATTAGTAAAGAGAGAAAGCAATGTCTTCCCTGGAAGCCTAACCAGATGTAGCAATACCCCTTATAACCTCTATACCACCCTTCAGTGTTCCTTTCTTATCAACTGCAAGACACCCTCTTTTGAGTCCATTTCCACTAAGACTGTTTTAGAGCATTTATATATTACAATGTTTGATAATTTTTTGCCTATTCTCTTGCAGGGTTGTTAACTTTGTGAGGGCAGAGATTACTTGATATCTTTCTGTATTCTTGACAGTAAAGTGTCTGACATTGAGCAAAAGCTCAATTTTAGAACGAATGAGGGAATAAATATGGCATGGTAATTACTTTGCTATATCCCAGAAAGCTATGAAAGTAACTAGTATGTCTTTAACAACATAAAAAGTCAAAAAGGATTTGAAAGATGTGGGCTGAAGCAAAAGAAAAATCATAAAGAAAATGCAAATTTTCAATTTCATATTAAAAAATCATTCAAATAAATACAAATAGAGACAAATAGTCTGTTGAAATTGGTGTGGAAAATTCTTATGGGTTTTTGTTCCATCTGAATAAATAGTACAGAGTAGTTGCTAGAGAAATTAATACAGCCATTATATAAAGAGAGGTAGAGTACTGAGATCTAGTGCAGTCATATCATTTGCCACTTCTTATTTTAAAGGCAACAGCATTGTTTGAAAAGAAAAGAGGTTAGCAGGAGGCTGGGCACATGTTTCCAAAACCTTTTTTTTTTTTTTTTTTCAAGCCAAAGCAAGACTATCTGTAAAGTACATAGACTTTCATCTGGTGCTTTTTAAAATTTGTCTTCAGGAAGATTTCTTCTTCTTTTTTTTTCTTTTTAATTTAAGAGCAGCAAACTTTCAACTGTAGATTTTCTTCCCTTTTTTACACTGGAGGAAGCTGCAGCCAATTTCTCATCAGAGCACTTACCATTCAAAATAGTTGTCTATTGTGCATGTGTCTTTTCACCAGCCCCTAATATTTTGAAATGGGTCAGTTTTGCATTTAATGTTCATAAGTTCAGTCTTCCATCAGAAAAGGGGATTGTTGAAAGAAAGAGTGGTTTAGATGAAAGCCATTTTTTTTCTAGCTATCTGCATAAAGTTAATTTCCTACCGGAAAAAGGAACTAAGTCTTTCAAGAAATACTGGATTTAAAAGGAACTGACACTTAGAAGTTTTAAAAATCCTTTATTTTCATGAAAAAACATATATGAAAAAATCTGAGCCAATCATCTTTCAATTCAAATTGGGACGATAAAAACAAACACAAGAGAGAAGTCTGCAATCTTTTTCTTTTTTATAATATAAATTTATTCCTATGCTTCTTTTGTTTCCCTGTCTACTCATTCTTTATTTTCTTTGCTAGATGTTTACTTCTCAGCCTCAAATCTTCCCTTTTTATAGTCATCCCCGATGTCTCTGCTTTTGGCTCATAACTCTTACTACTTATAGTCTCCTTTACAAAATGCTTTTCAATGTGTACATTTTTATGGTTTTAAAAATCATCATATGTAGCTAATTCTAGTGTACAGCACTGAAGTCTATTTATTGCCTTAGATTCAGTTTCAGTTGTCAGCTGTCCACTTTATTCCATGTTAATGTAATCTCCTTAAGTCACTTTTTTTTTTATTCTTCCCAAATGGGACACATTGACTTTTGCTCCAATCGGTCTCTTTCCTAACTTTTCTGGCATATCAGAGCACCATCATTCTCTCAAACACTTAAACTTTTGCATCAACTCAGATATATTTTCTCTTTTCTTCCTCATGTGTAGCCAGTCACAGAATCATTTTGGGATTTATTTCAAAAGCGATCCCTTCCTTTCCCATTCCTGTTTCTACATTCCAGTCCAGGCTCACCTTAATGGATGTCTCAGTCATGACCTCACATTTTCCCTTTGCTCAACCACTCTATCCCCAAAACTTTGAGCAAGAAGACAATTCTCCATAGCCAGCATTGCACCGTATCCAGCTCACAGCTGAAAGAACACGGTGAGGCAATGTACACTACTAGCCAGGCATCTGGATTCTCACAAGTAGATAAACAAAAGTCACATTGGGTTGGAAGAGCTTTGTTTTCTCTCCACACATGTAGATGATGATAGGCAGAGCTGAAAGCAAGCACGAAGCAGGAGTATTGTGTCACCTAGCAGAAAGGGCTTCAGTGGCTTTATGAGAGGTGGAGGAGGAAGCTCACTGGCTGGCTTTCTAGTCCTGAGATGTCTGTGCATTTACAGCTTCTATTTTTCCATAGAGACTCTCTTACTTAAAGAAGCCAGATGAAGATTCTGTTTCTTGTGAATAAGCAGCTCCATAGCAGGTATCACGTTCCCATCACATGTGGTCTTCTTAGCTCACCAGATTAATGTTAGGATCCTGAGATTTAAATGCTTCTGACTTCCTTCTACTACATTAATATTCTTTTTACTTTATTTCATTTTATTTTGCACATGTTTGCAGTACACGAATGATTACATTCATCATGAGAGTATGCACATATGCATAATGCATGTTCTTTAATTTTCCTTCTCCTTAGATTACTGTTTTTTTATTTTATTAAGTTTATTGGTACAATTTAGATATATGCAATGATTATAGGGAATTTGCACATGACGTTTCCTGTTTCCTTTTTTTCCCAGTCCCCTCCAACACCTCTTTCCCTCTTCATTTACAAAAATTGATTTCTGTTTTATCTTTCTTTTATTATTTCCTTTTCCTTTCCCCTTCACTTCTCCATAGTTACCATTTCTTTTGAACTGTTTCTTCTAATTTCACTATACCTGTTATTACATACTGTGGTCCTTCTTTACCCTCTCAGTTTCTCACACCAAAGAAAAAATACAATATTTACACATGAGTGTTCAAAATATTTCAATTGTAGTTTCAAGATGCATCCATTTACCTAGGAATGTCTCAAGTTCATCCTTCTTTATGGCTGAATAGTATTCCATTTTAGAAAAAAAAACACATCTTTTTTATCCATTCCTTGGTTGATAAGTATTTGGATTGTTTCCATGATTTAGCTATTACAAATTGTGCTGCTATAAACATGGGTGTATTGCTGTAGTACGATGTTTTAGTTCTCAGAACTAAGACACTCAGAAGGGGAACTGCTGGGTTGAATGAGATCTGTAATCCTAGTTTTTTGAGGACTCTCCATACTGATTTCCACAGCAGTTGCACCAGTCAACACTCCCACCAACAGTGGAGTAGTTTCTTTTTTCCTACAACCCCACCAGCATTTACTGTTGGTTGACTTCTTTATAATTGCCATTCCTTCTGGAGTTGGAATCTCAGCATTGTTTTAATTTGCATCTCTCAAATGAAAGTGATGTCGAACATTTTTTTCATGTTTTCTTATTTACTTATTGTATTTCTTCATCTGAGAAATGTGTATTTATCTCAAATGCCCATTTTTAATTGGGTCTTTAACTTTTGGGGGTCTAATTCTTTTCAATTCTTTATATGTTGTGGATATTAGTTATTAGAGGGACAGCTGGCTAAATTTTTTCCCACTGTGTGGGTTTTCTTTTTATTCTATTGGTAATTTTTTTTGCTGTGCATAAATTTTTTAATAAGGAGAGATCTCAGTTGTCGGTGCTATGCAGTATTTCCCATGTGATTGGGGTTTTGTTCATGAAATCTTTGCCTAAACCTGTGTCTTCAAGTGTTTGACCTATTCTCTCTCCAGCAGATGTAGTGTTTCTGTTTTAATACAATTGTAAAGGGGCACTTTAATATTCCACTGTCACACACAGACAGACCAAATAGAGTAATGTTCTTATGTAAATGTGTCAGCCTTCTGTACCAGAACCTAACCTTTTAGAAGTGTTCCTCTAATGGTCACAAAAATCAAAGCCCTTTTTCTTTGCTCATATTCCAAAGAAAATATAGATTCTGCTTTACACAACCAATCTTTTTTCTCCCTTTTATCAGCAGATACTGTACTTTTCAGGCTGGCATATCTCAGAAATGCCATGTTTATTTCTCACTCTGTGACTTAATCATGTTGCCTTCATTTGAAATGCTGTTCCATTATCTCCTCCATCAGTCATGGTCTTACCTATTAATTCTACATCTTTGGCCTAATAAATCTCCCTCCTCAAAAGACAAATGTCTGGAAAATAATCATTCATCCTTCAAAATAAAGTTCAGGTATTATCTCATTGAGAAAGGTCTTCTCTGTCCTTTGCACTTTAACAATATTCCCCTATTATTTTTAATATTGTCATATTATTGTGCCAATGCTATCTGCTTATATATTTAACTTACCCAGAATAACTGTGTGCATCATTGAGTCAAGGTATAAATCAACTTCATACCTTTGAAAATCAATACAGCTCTTGGTTAGATAATTGGTAATAAATAAATGTTGTATGAGTGAATGAATTTTTTAAAAAGACTCAGTTTAAGTTCAACCTCCCTAGTGAATACTTCTTATATTATTTCCAGTGTTTGCTCATTACCCTTTTCCTTGTCACTCATAGATTTTGCTGCATGATTTAGTACTCAGTTGTATTCACTATTATGTTTTAAATTTTTGTTTCATCTTTTAATCTTCTGTGCTTTAACTAGGTTAGAAATTCTTGAATGTCAGGAAACATAATATTGTTTCATGTGGCATTCTCTACACTTGTTAGTTGAGACAATATATTACTTGTATCTGTAGATTATAATTGTCCCAGCACTACATCACTGGAAGAATTAAAGATGGTATCTTATGTAGTTGCCTAGAATTTCCTCTACAGATATATCTAAATTCATCTCAAAGGATACATGGTCCCAAGCATTATTCCTTATTGGCAAAACACAATAATGTCACTTCTTAGCTATATCTGATTTTTCTATTTCTCCTTTGGCAGTGATTTTTATAGTACTAAGTCCTTTTCCAAATGCATGGCTGTGTGGTGAACATGTTCCTTTCTCATAGTTAAGACTCTCATTTGGTTGAAATGCTGTGAAAATATAGAAAAGAGTTGTTTTGATTATTCCATTTGGAAAGTGTTTGTGTCAGTTCAAAATCCATCTTCTCTGTCAGATGCTCATTTTGAAACTTGAGAAATTTGGCTAGACATGAGTACTAATTTGAAAATGGTGCCAAAAGGTAAGAAACTAATTAAAAGTCAGAAATAAATTATAAAAGTCAAAACCCAACAGAGCTTCTTCACTTCAATCAAATGGTTTTCAAATGGATTTTTTCTTGCTGTTAACCAGAAGGTCATAAAAAGGAATATTTACTTATAACAAGAGAAATGGACATAGTTTTTTTATTACCAAATCACAATTGAGCAATATTAATTAATTTTCTGAAAAAGTTAAAGGTGGATTTCGTTTTAAATCAGAAATATCTTAATGTAAAAAAATGTAACTGTATCTAAGTTTTAATAAAATTTTCAGTTAAAAGCTATATGCTTGAAAAAGTACTTTACCCTAATTTGTATGAAAAATTATTGGCATTAAAATGAGACTTGAGAAGATTTTGGACCATTTTAATAATCCTCCTACTCTTAAATATTTATAAATTTAAAGGTGATAAGTACTTGTAAATAATCTTCCCCTGGTCTTTCTAAATGAAAGAAATGTCAAGGCATCTCCATTTGGGTTGCTGCTGAGGTGATTCTGTAACTGTAGCAACCGTATGCTGATGAGCCAGCTTCTATCAGGAATGTGTTAAAAAATTCCCATGAGGCTTCAGCAGCTTGGTAAGCCAAAGGGGAACATATTTCAAATTAATTGTTCCCATTTTATGTGATAAAAAAAAAATCAGCCAGGCTCTTCTGTGACAATTCTGCTTTATTGTGTCAGTAATGAAACCACACACTTAATTGACAAGTGACAGCTCCTTGCTGTTCTGTTTCCTTTGCTATTCATTATGTGATCAGTGGGTGTCTTTGGAGCTGGGGTGCCATGGTGGTGGGAAGGGAGGGTATACGTGTGGCCAGTTCTTTCAGTGTACTGAATGGGGCTCCTTCCCTTACCTGATGATATTGTTGTTCCTCACTGGTTGTTTATACCTTGGATTTTTGTAAATTGAACTAAATTTTTATCTGCTGGACATTGGCTCTCTCAGGAAATCATGTAATGACGTTTCGTAAAGTAATAAATGTCCTTGTGTTGCAAATTATTAGTCAAGAGGAAAGGTGAGAAGAATTGGGAATCGGCAGGTTTTTGAGGGGAACTTGGAGTAGGTATTATGGTGCTCAGCCAGCACCCAGCTTTATTTCCTAAGGAAAGCATAAACTATACAAAGGACTTGCTGCACATTTATTCTCTATACGAGAGATCTAACTTCAAAAGCTGACTTAGTTATTTGATTCTTTAAAGCTATTTTAAATTATCATCTTCATTTGCTTTGCTAAAATAGAAATACATACTATAGACCAAATGGCTTAAATACACATATCTATTTTACCTATCTGGAGGCGACAAGCCCCAGGTCAAGGTGAAGGCAGATTCCTTCTGTGGTGGGTGCTGGTGTCCTGAAATGAAGAGTCACTGTCTACTTCATCATATCCTGTTTTTGCATAAAGGACCTAATCCCAGTTTTGGGGTTCATCCTTCCCATCTAATTTCTTCTCCAAAATGCCATATCTAAGTCAACAGTGCATTTTTGATTAAGGTTTCTACATTTGAATTTTGGTGCAAATATCATAGAACTTAAAATAGACTATAATAAAAACAAAAGGTAAGATTTTCCCATGGCACGTAGCTGGAAAGAGCATTGGTCTTTCATCAGTAAGGAGAAAGCCAGATGAATTTCAAATATCAATATTGTTTGGAACTGACAGAGAACTGAAGCCCCAGAACAACAAAGTAGCCTCAAATCTGAGGAGGACTAGTACTCTGCCTCCACCCCAAAGGATAGACAGGGCATAGAAGACTATCACACTCCTAGGAAGGGATGGCAGAAAGTGCCAACAGGGAAGACTTAGCTGGAGTGCTAATGAAGTGTTAAAGCCAGAGATTCAGCTAGTAGACAGACACGTCAGACACCGAGGTAGTGTACAGCACCCTCCCAGCCTCGTTTTCATTTCCACCAAGAACTGTGAAGAGGATCAGGGCTAAGATAAGAGGCAGGTCCAGAAAACACTGTCACCTACAGGACATAGGTAAAACATTAGTGCTGCTAGAAAAAAGGAAGATGATGAAAACTGTACTCCTGATGGAAGAGCAGGAAGGAGGGCTGAACCTTCACCAGTACAGTAAGAAGTCTCCTGCCTCTGGAGACATTGTCTCCTAGTCATCCCATGGAGCGATTATGAGAAGGCAAGAGACACACTCCCCCATGGAGGACCACCGCAGCCACAGGCGGTCCAGTTGCCATGGAGGGGTGGAGGGGTATCAAAAGAATCTTACTTCAAGACTCAGGTACACAGGCTTTGCCTAATACTGAGGCTCAACCAGGACCACAAGCAAGGCAAGCATTGGCAGAGGCGATATCCCGGTGGCAAACGTACAAAGGGATGCCTGAAAGTTGAGGGTGAATCAGAAATCCTGAGAGGAGTGATTATTGACATTTATGATGCATAGAAGGTAACCATAGCAACTCCCGCCCCCACCCCGCTCAGCCTATCATAGCACCACACGCCTATAATCCCAGTACTCTGGGAGCCTGAGGTAGGAGGATTAAAAGTTTGAGTCTTACCTGGGTCAAATAGCAATTTAGGGAGACTATGGTGCAAAAAAAATAATAAAATGAAATGGGCTGGGGATGTAGGTCAGTGCACATGCCCTGGATTCAATGGCCAGGAAAAAAAATCAAACCAAAACAAAACAAACAAAAACCTCCTTCCACACTCAACTAAATTCCTGACCATATTGATGCAATTATTTTATGAGCTAAAACAGCTGTGCCCATTAAGGTCATATATACTATCAAACTTAGTTTTCCCTTTTTAAAAACAATACTGTAAGTTAATGTACCATATGTGTAACTATAATCCAAAAAAGTATGAGAAAAAGGACAGAGCAGAAGAAATACTAACTAAATAATATTCTAGGTTTTTTCTCTATAAATAAGGACACGATCACAGATTCAGGAAGTGCCAAGAGTCATGAGCAAGAATTAAAACATACATACACACACATGAGCATAAAGTAGACATATTCAAACAGGATAAAAAGAAAATCTTGATAACAAACAAAGAAAAACACATATAGAGAAAGAAAGATAAAAGTGATGGCATGCTACCATTCAGAAAGTAGTAAAATATAGGCTAGAAAAAAATTGAGTAATGTCTTTAAAGTTCAAGAGGAAAAAGATATCTGTCAATTCTGACTTTTATGCCAGTGAAAACAACTTTCACTTGTAAAGGTAAATTAAAGAACTTTTAAGACAACCTAAAGTTGAGAAAACTTACTGCCATCATAACCATGTTAGAAAAAAACACTAAAGGAAATCTTTCAGGGATTTCTACTAAGAGAAATGTGGAATGATAGACACTATAAAAAAACTGAGACAAAACATATCATTCTTATTTTTTCTATAAAAATAATAAAACTTTGTGGTGTTAATAATATATACATATTTAAAATGTAGGACAACAATGTTACAAAAGTGCTTGGAAGTGTACTATTTTTATGCAGATTTAACATTATGATTGAGGTAGAATAATGTTATTTGAAGGTAGACTGTGAAATGTTAAAGATTAGAAACAGATATACAAATAATTATGAAGATAATCTTTAATAAACTCAGTCCAATAGTAGACAGAAAAGAAGGAAAAAATAATAAAAGAACAGGTGGAAAAATAAGAAACAACTGAGATAATAGATTTATGTCTAAACATTTCAATGATTCCATCAAATTATCTTAAACATCTGAGTTAAGAAGGCAGAGATCACCAGATTTAGAGAAGACAGCAGAAAGGGTTCACTTCTACAATTTAGAGAGGTGATGTTTATATCAAATAAATTACACTTTAACAAAAGGAACATTTCCACAACAGAAAGGATAGTGCATTGTGCTAAAATTGCCAGTTCACCAACAAAATGCATAAAAATTTTAAATACAGAAAAATTGGTACCTTGAAAGAAGATTTAAATAAAAGCCCAGTTATTATTAAAATTTCAGTATTCTTCTTCAGTAATCAATAGAACAAAATAGACAAAATATCAGTAATGTAAGGGAGACCTTAATAACCAACTTAATATTAACAGAACATGCAACCCAGCAACAGAAGCTACAGCCCTTTGAAGTACTGATGGAACATTCACCAGCATAGGTCATATTGTGGACCCTGAAGAAATCTTAACTAATTTGAAATAATTGAATTCATCTTAAGTATGCCCTCTGATCATACTGAAATTACTTCAAAAATCAATGAAAATTTTATCTGGATAATGCTCAAATATTTGGAAATAAAACAACCAACGTGCTTCTAAATAATCCACTGGTAAAGTGCAAGTCCCAAGTAAAGTTGAAAGATATTTCACATTGAATGAGGATGAACATTTATGTTGGTTTGATTCAAATATACTACAATTTGAGAATCACTTAAATTGGTGTTTAGACAAAAATAGATAATTTTCATTAGAAATGAAAGAAAGCCTCAAATTTGTGATTAAAGCTTTCATATTAAGTAGAAAAAAAGACAAGTAACCCCCTCACCCCCAAAGAGCAAAAGAGAATAATAAAAAAATTAAAGTAGAAATCAATGAAATTAAAAACAGGAAAACACAGAGGCACTGAAATAAAAATACAATCCATTGAGAAAATTAACAAAATTGATAAACCTTTAGATGACTTTCTCAACTGAAATTTTAGGCTGGATAATTTATATTTTGGTGTGAAGGACTGCCCTACATGAAATATTTAGCAGAAGCCCTGATTTTCATTTTATAGTAGGCGGTGATCTCATGTAGATCACTAAATGCCTGTGCTGCCTGCAATTCAAGTTGTGGTCACTAAAAATATCTCCAGAGATGGCCATATGTTCGCCAGAAGTCAGCATTACCTCCAGTTTAGAACCATGTTCAAGATGGGTTGATCAGAAACAAAGGAAAGAAACTATAAATGATCACTAGCAGAAACAAAAGATGGGTCGTCACTCCAGATCTTACTCATTAAAAAGATAATTAGAGGGCTGGGGATGTAGTTCAGTGGTGGAGATTATATCTCAATAATCTTAATTTTTTAAAAATTAAAGACGATTTATATAATTGAAGGTAATTCTTGCAAATGAAAATTTCTTATTTTAAAAATGAATTGTTGATATATTGGCAAGTATAACTTCTAATTTTATTACAAATTCCTTGGACTTTCTATAGACTCCCTCAGTGATGCACACTTAAGTGGAGGTTATAGGTAAATATTTATCTGCCTGGGTTTGTTTTTTTATTTTTCTTTTCTTGTTTGATTTTTAAAGATCCCTGGAAAGAAATACAAAAAAAAAGTTATTTCTGGAGGTGATATTGCAAGACTGGAGAACTTTCCCCTCCAGATATTTAAAATTTTCCAACTTTACTATGATAATCATGAATTACTTTCATAAAAAGAATATATATAAAATCACAATAGTACTCCAAATTACCTTAAATGTATTATTCGATGATACAGGGCTTTCTAGGCATGCAATATGCATGCACACACATGAGCACGCACGTGCGTGCACACACACACACATGCACACACACACACACTATCCCTCACCTTCTTGCAGGCACCAGCCTAATTTAGGTTGCTTCCTAAGGGACCAGTAGACATTGGTCATCAGGCAGGTTTTACAACAGAAATGGTGACTTCAAGCAGGCTGTGTTGAAAGTGATGCCTATTTCCAACTTGTACAGAATATGCCTGCAGCAATAATATACACATTCTGCATGGACTATGTCCTGTCTTATGTTCAAATATGTACATATGAAGCACAAATAAAAAATTCTCATAAGGTCCAGATTGCATTTGGCATAATATATATGAGTCATTCATAACTCAAGCTGTTTTTCTCTTGTACTACATTTAAATGCAGTCACAGAGTTGATAGGCACATTTTCAAACTACCTCCTAATGAAAAGCAAAATGCATAAGATAGTTTAAACCTCTTTTCTACCATAAAAGTATTGTAAGTAGAACCCAACAAAATTAGAAAATGTAGCTATAACTATATCTATTTCCCAAATCTCTGCAGTTCAGCAATAATCTGCTACGAAAATTTTGGAGTATTTTCTTTCAACTGTTTCTCTGTGCATAAACACTAACATGTGTATTTAAAACTATTGTATAATGACAGTCTCTTATATCATCTTTTAGCACTTACATTGGTGAAATGAAACTGCAGCTGTGCTCCACTGTCTGCTCTGCTACTCAGGGTATTTAGAAGCTGAAAATTTCTCCCTATTACATTGCCTTATAGGAATGGTCAATGATATATAAAACACAACTTGGCGAGTCTGTGTTCCCTTTGCTTTTATTTTCCTATCAGTGTGCTAATTTTCTACAAGTACTAAGTTCCTTTTCAATTTTCTTCTCCTAATTTGTTCTATCTATGACTGAAAATGAGAAGGCATTAATATTAACAATCTTCCTGACTCAATATGACTAATTCCACCCATAAGTGAATTTTTAATCACTATTCTTGGACTGTAGTATTTTTTTTTCTTCCCACAGATTGTCTTATTTTCTAAACAGAGATTCATTTCTTTTTTTTCCCTCATCCTTTTGTCCTTCTATCCCTTAGAGTCTCTTGATTCTTTTTTCCTGATCCACCTTATATTTGTAGGAGCTGCTCTTATGTTCTGAAACTACTTTGCAGAATTATTTAAAACTCCGCAATTTCCAATACAAATACATTAACTCCACATGAAAATGGAATTTCTATATGAAAACAATCTAAGCATACATATTAAGAGATGTAAAAATGTTTTCCTTATGAATATGTCATTTTTAACTTAGCACTTGTGAGTTAAAAACATATTTGATGTGGAAATCTTTGCACACTGTTGAAAGAATTCCATTTTCCTTCTAAGTGAAAGCAATCATGCATTACTGTTGAGAGCAGACAGAGACCTAAACAATGACTCATTTCATGACCTTCAGAAAGAAAAAGTCAAGTGTGTCACCTTGTAATAAAATGACAGACCAAAGAGACTGGTCTTATTACCTTGAAGTTCAGCAGCTAGTATAAAATGGACATTTTTAAGAATGCATGTTTTAATCAAGTCACAAGGACAAAGTAGACAAAGAAATGACAGTGTTAGAAAGAACATAGAATTCAAGTTGTATGTTAAATTAGAAAAGAAATGCATCTCATTAAAATCGGAATTTGGCTGGAGATAAGAGTATGTGTCAAGGGAAAGCCATGTGAAATCCACAGCATTAGAACCTCTTTATTCTAATGAGTGTGTTCCAATCAAGATTAAACAACAGAAAAGCCAATTAAAGACTCATGCTTCTCTGAATTATTAGGGTTTTCAGAACCAGTGTAATTGCTGTACTTAAATACATTTTTAAATACCACAGTTGATTTTAAAATTCAGACTTTCTAGCAATACCAAAGACTTTCTTGAGGTAACATTGGGGATTGGTCTTTGGAAAATAGTCTTGAGACTTGACTGAGTCTGGCTTTCGACTATTGTTAAGTTTTTTAGTTGTATGATGCAATAACTTTGCTATTACTATTGCTGAATTCAGCTTGAGGTCTGCTTTTCCACATCTGACCTGGGTAATACTTGCATGAGGAGAACTACAGGACCTGGCAACATGAGGATTAAGGGAGGACTGGTGGGGAGATACTCAGATTAATATTCTTTTTGAACATGGAGGGATCTGAAGTCTCTTCTACTTGAAGCATGCATTCCAGGAGGGAAGAGAATTTGCTGGAAATAAAAGAGAGACAAAGGTTACTCTATGTCTTCAACTATGATTCAGAACTACTGTTAGTAAAGAAGGGTAGATCACCACCCAAGGCCCAGTTAGACAAATGCAATTTAATTATAAAATTAAGTTACATTGATGTTGGAAGGCCCAGACAGAAAACAGGCCAAAGTAAGGTGACCCAGATACTACCAACTATAAGGTACTGCTTTCTCTAAGCAGGGAGGTCAAGGGTCAAAGTGGAGTCACTCATGCTCTGGACCTGGGGGCACCTGTCCAGAGCTGGCAGCACTAGGCAAAAACCCAGAAGAGGCTGGGTCCTAGATGGAAAGTTTGCCTGGTACAAGTTAGAACAACCAAGACACTTAGCTCTTGCAAAGATTCTGACTGAAGTAGGGAGGGAAAAGTCATTCTGGTTTGTTGTCTCCTTCCACATTTGTCTTCAGCAAGTGTCTCTTTTTGCCTAAAGGAGCTTGAGTCATGAAATATGAAGGGTTTATGGCAGGGAGGGGCACATAAGGGTTCTTATTCAGAGAGCAAAGAGAAAAATGAGCAACTCAGCATGATTGTGGTTTGGTCACACACACACACACCTCCTCTGCTGGACATGGATATTGTGCAAAGTTGATCCATAGAACAGGTGTAACTGAAAGACCAAGATTAACTTTTGGGCTATCAGAAGATATAAACTACAACCTCAGGGTGTTTCAAAGGGTAGTGATAAATAAGCAGAAAGCTTTTTCCACTTGAGCCAAAAAAAGAATGCGGTCCCTTAAGAAGAAGGTAGTGGTCAGTGGTCTGGAAGGAGCAGCAGAATAGAAGGAAGAGGGACTTTCACGGCTGTGGAATGGAGTTGTGTAGCAGGCGATTCTGAGAAGCCAAAGGCAAAGACTGCAGAGCTATTATGGGCTCATGTTCGGGAAAAGTTCAACCATAGCAGAAGGGATGTTGCAAGGCTGACACAGGACAAGCAGCAAGTACATCCCCCAAAATCTGCACAGAAGGAAGTTTAACAAAATTTCTCGGACCATTTACATCATCAGTAACTAGAACCAGTCTTTGGGAAGTAGAAGAAAGTCATTGAAACCTGGAGAGATAAAGGTTTTATGACTAGAACACATTGTGCATAATAGTAGCAGTAATATTAGAAACAATGCTAGTGTCCTTTGAGTGCTTCTGCTCTGGGCATGGTGTTCGGCAGTACAGTATCTCATTCACTTTTCTGAACAATTTTCCTAGAGTAAATTCCTTCTGATCACTTTAGAGACCAAGAGAGTAAGGACCAGTGTCAAGTCAGGTAGCTTTTAGATAGTAGACTTGGGTCTTCTGACTTCAGAGGCATCTTGTTCAGTCACCATGCTATGCTCTCCCACTATGTAAACTTTGTAGTGTGGTTATGTAACTTTGTCATTCTTAAAATTGGTGACACTTTTAGTTCTTCTCTAAAGGGATAAATTTGGAAGATTTTCTAGGTCATACCTATTACAGAAAGAAGGTTACATTTCTCAAGACGTGTGCATTAACTCCCCCCAAGAATAATGCAGACATGTATCAACTGGCGCCCGGAAAAAGGGCATTCAAGCTCCAGTTCAATCTGGCCAGATGCCATCCATCTGGTTGCACATCTTGCTCAGCTCATTCAGTGATCTGACTCATTGAAGCAGTGTGCATCATGGCTTACTCCTTGGGAACCCTCATAAGAATGGAAATAAAAATTCTGCAGATGTGACCAAGCTGATGAAAAGCAAGGAGGTTTCTAGTTAGAAAAGTACTTCCAATGCTTCCTCACATCTTCTGAAGGGAAAATGCCAGGAAGGAAAACTTTCATGTTGTATAATAGAACGTGCATGTCTTCCTGGAGGAGTGTAGTTGTCTGTAAAATGACTGCAAGATCCTGGAGATGAGTCCGTATGACTAAGACTTCATCCCTGGCTTATCACACTGTAGTGGCAATTCAGTTTCTGTTTCTGCAGCAAGTCAGAGTATAATATCAGCAGCCAAACTGTTCTGTTCATTAGCTGTTCTGAATAATAAGACGCTCTGGAATGGCTCTTTTTTATTTGGGAAAAAATACTTGCAGGGTTTCACTATGTTTTATGCCAAAGACATGCAGGAAAAATTAAATGGCACTTTAGCTGCTTTGAGGTGGAGCGAAGCTACACATCTGTCTTAACCTTGATCTTTTCAATTACCACTACCAATTTCTTAGCTAAGATACAAAAGAGAAAATTGGTAAGTTGAACTCCATCATGATGAATATCTTTTGCTTTGTGAAAAGATGTTTTTGAGAAAACAGAAAGAAAATCATATGCTGAAAGATGATATTTGACAAAAACCACCTATTACCCTGAATGTATGAAGGACTGACAAGTCAAAAATAAGAAAATTAAAAAACTGATTTTAAAAACTGGATAAAAGACTAGAATAGATTCTTTACCAAAGAGGGTATACAGATGACATAAAAGGAAACACATGACTTTATTATTCATTAGGAAAATGTCAGTTATAACACATGAGAGGGCAGAATGCACTTGTTAGAAGGGCAAATATTAAACGTTTGCTTGTCCTAGGTGCTTGAAATAGCTTGGCGCAAGTGGAACTTGCCTGTGTTGCTCATGAGAATGTTGGATTTTACTGTCATTTTGGAAAGCAGCCTGGAAGTTTCTTTTAAAGCTATACATACACTTATCATGTGAGTGACAAATTCAATGTACATGAGGGTTTTTGCTCATGGACTACAATCTAAATCTCACTCAGCCCTGTCTGGCTCCTGAAGTGTTAACATTAGAACAGAAGCTGGTATTGATTGTAGTCCATAAGCAAAACATACATGAGGGTTTTTGACGAAGAGGGGTGGGTGGTGTGGAACAAGTGAAAGCAAGCAGGTGCTTCGCCACCATGGAAAGCACCAGAATCTTCTATCTTATTGACAGGGAATCTATTGCTTTCATACTAATCAGCTTTGTTCTTTGTCTCTCTTTTACTCTTAGCCATGGATGAGAAGGAAGTACAGATTTTTAAGAGTATTTATAAGACATAGAATGTATTAGGTTACATCCTTGCCTTGACTGCTATGTATCATGATGAATATTGGGGTTTGATTTATTTATTAAGAGCTTACTGAACACACTTAATGTGCATATCACTTTGTTGGGTATGATAGAGAAATAAAATAAATTCATAAATGAAAATAATTTTTATTCATGTCAAAAACTATTGTATATTGATTCTGCACTACAAAAATGTCTGGGTATAAACATCTCATTTATTCTTCACAATACTGCCTTCTCCACTTAGTATAAAGGAAACTAAGGCTTAGAGGAGATGAGCAACTGTCTCGAGGTCACAGGGACGAAGAGCAGAAAGAACTCTGAAGTCAAGAGCTGCTCAGCTCCAGCTTTAAAACCTGTTCAGGGTGCTGTTGACCCAGCTGGCTCTTCTGACATTAACTGCTCTCTGCCTCCACACCAAGCCTATTAGTTTTTGTTTGCTTAACTTCTTGTCTTACTATTTAAATCTGAAAAGTGGAAGAAACAGAATATTGAACTATCCACAAAGAGACTTGAAATAATATTCTTCTTTAAAAAATGGACAATAAAAAATAATTACCATGTTCACAAGATGTGGGAGAGTCAGGGATATAGCTCAGCAGCACAGTGCCTGCCTAGCAAGTATGAGGTTGAGAGTTCTATTCCCAGTACAAAAAAAAAAAAGATGTAGTTTGAAAAAATATAAATTTTTCTTTAGGCTGGTTCTTATTCAGCCCTGTCTAGCTCCGAAAGTGTTAACATTAGAACAGAGGCTGATGGTCCTGAAAGAACAGTGATATGAAATGATATGAACTGGGCTGTGAGCAGCCACCAATGGAAATTCAATTCGAGGTGGGCCTAATAGCCACTCTTATCTTTCTGATCTAATTTGAACAGACCTAAGGAAAATTAAAACTCATTAAGCAAAATTCTTTTTATTTTCACCTATTACATTAAAATGCTAGTAGAGGCATGTTAATAATTAAAATTAGCACAGGTTTAATTTAAAAATCAATATAATTTAAATCAGCTTATTAAAACTTTCTTATCTTCCACTCACTTATTTTAATCATTGAAAATGTCTTCACCTACTGAGACTGGGACGGGGTGATGTTCAACTTCCTTTGCATCTACAGGATGAACCCAGTTCATTATTGAACCCAGTATAAATCTGGGTTCAATAAAAGGTTTCTTAACTGTGCTATAATCATGAGAATCAAATTCAGTAAGGTTCCAGAGTCAGTGAATAGTAGGCAGAGGAAGATGTAAAACCTGTATTCTTTTCTTCACTGTGAAACACTGCTTCCAGTTTAACTTTGATTTTATTTAAATGAGTTTATGTTTAAGCATGAATATTCAGTACTTATTTTTCCTAGAGGTAATTTTGTATCATGGTAATGAATTTTTTTTTGAAGAAGAAAGAGCTTTCATGAGGTCTTAAGGACCTTGCACATAATAGTAGAGGTAAAGATTTGTCAAAAATGAAACTCAGTTCTACCCCGTCTCTAGAACTCATGTTCTTAAACCTTTCACCAAGGGTTATCTTCTAGATTCCATGCATCATTTACTGTACTCTTATTCATACTTTCTATCACTAGAAAAGTCTGTTTATACCTATACTTTAAAAGATTAAGTTGTGCTTTGTACTATCATGGCTACCTTTATTGCACGTTGGTTATGAGTATAGTTTCTAGAGTCAGACCACCTGGATTCAAATTCAGACTCCATGTAAACTGGCTGTGAGACTTGCCAACCTTCAGTTTCTTCATCTATAGTACAAATCTGAGAACAGATCCCACCTGGTGATATGAGATGGTTGTAAGAATTACATAAAGACAAAATATGCAAATCATTTAGTACTTGCCTGACTTATAGTAAGTGCCAATAACATTATTATAGAGTGGAAACCCATTTAAGATACTTCAAAGATTTCAGGTATCCTGTGATCCAGAGCAGAGATGTACTTGAGTCCAAATCTTTCTAAAATTCACAAATTACAGCAAGAAGTCTCAAATTGTCTTCAAATCTTCTTTAGCCATTATTTTAATCTATACATTATGTATCCTCCCATTAATCTGACCATAAGTCTCCCTTGCCTAAAAGCTTTTCTTTTTGTAGAAGACCAAGATAAAAGGGGTTCAAGATGAATCTCCTTAAGGTAACAACTAGATCTACAATTTAACATGCATAGTTTTACCACCCTGTATGATAAGTTCATATAATTGGTGTTCAAGACAAAATGAACCACTTGATATTTCAAATATTAATAGCTTTTCTTGTTCCTTGTCCAAATCATTCTTACTCCTCAGCTTGTCAAATACCACCCCTTCACATGCTTCTCAATCTTCTCTGTGGGAGGAGTTTTGTCTTGGAGCTGTGCTTGTCATCTTTCTTGTGTATCAGAATCACTTAGAGGTCTTGCTGTAGTAGACTGTTGCATCCAACCTCAGAATTTCTGATTCATGAGTATAGAGTGGGGTCTGAGAGTTTGCATTTCTAAGAACTTCCCAGGAGTGTTGACAATGGAGTCCAGTGTGACACTACTGTCCTAGGGTATGTTAGCTCACTGTTATAGATTAAAAACTGGTGGTCAACTTAATGCCAGTGGAATTAAATCATCATGGTGCTGAGTGTAGATGTTCCACCTGAAGAAACTTGCCAGCATAAATAGAGATGTGAAGAAGGCAAAGCTAGGCATTGAGGCTTTGAGGCATTGTGGGTTTTCCTACGTATTGCTCTCTGAGCTGTTGGTTCTCCTGGAGAAGCTCTGGTCCTTACATTGAGCATTGTTTCCTAGCTCCAGAGGAGAAGACGTGTGCCGCTTGGTCTCCAGGATGAACTCCTCATGCTGGTTTTCTGGCATGCACTTCACCCTGCTTATCGTTGGAGGAGCTTGGAGGGTCCGTGTCGCTGAAGATGGCTGTGGTACTTTTCAGGACAGCCCTGGTCTTTGTTTTGAGCATGACTTCTCAGCACCAGCATAGAACCCTCAACCTACCAGCACAGCTCCTTTACCCTGCTGGCATACTTTCTAGCGTCCACTGCTCACCTTTGGGCCTTCCCAGCATGGGTCCATGAAAAAGACTGGCATGAGTCCTTCTTGTGGGCTCTAGACCAGTTGAACTTGTGGGAGGCATTGTCATGAGCTCTGGGTCTTCATCTGGACTCATGTGGGACATTGCTGTGGGATTCTGTGTTTAGTGTTGTGGATAGATTTCCTGCATTTGCTTGTGTTAACTCTGGGTAACCATCATAAAATAATATTATAAACTCCATGTCCTGATTTTAATTGTTCTCACAATCCCTGTCTACAACACACATATTTGCTATCATTTGTTTTTAAAATTTTTTTTAATTTTAAAAAGCAAAACAAAAAAGGAT
Organism: Hydrochoerus hydrochaeris; assembly: GCA_004027455.1. NCBI lineage: Eukaryota > Metazoa > Chordata > Mammalia > Rodentia > Hydrochaeridae > Hydrochoerus > Hydrochoerus hydrochaeris. The sequence continues at coordinate 202,092 of PVLA01002344.1, read as the reverse complement.
AGACACAATTCAGAATTTCAAAAAAGTAGGAAATTAACACTAATTAATATATTGCACATAGTTATCATAGAAGTAGTTGTTCAGGTTACAAGATTTAAGCATGAAAAAGATTATCAAACAATAAGAGCACAAACTGTTCTTTTGATGAACTAACACAGACTGGTAATATAATTATCTTGTATATACATACACACATATGGGTAAATATATACATGTAATCTTTTCTTCTTTTTTCTTTTTCCATATCCCAGTTGTTCTTTCCTTTTGAGCACTTTCTTTCCTTTTCATTATCATAATATCTATTTTACATTTTAGATCTTATTATTTTTCAGTTTTTTTTACACTATGGAGAAAATACAATATTTACAAATGTGATTTTGATTTATTTCACTTATGAGTATGGTCTCCATTCACCTATAATAGCCTCAAGAGTATCTTTCTTTATAGCTGCATAATATTCCATTGCATAAAAATACCATATCTTTTTTTATCCATTCTGTAGTTGATGGGCATTTGAATTGCTTCCAAGATGTAGCTATTACAAATTGAGCTGCTATAAACATGGGTACACATATATTGCTGTGACATGAAATTTTCAATTTTTCTGGGAAAATAGAAGGGGAATAGCTGGATTAAATAGAACTTCAATCCTACTTTTTTGAGAAATCTCCACACTGATTTCCACAGTGGTTGTACCAGTCTACACCCCCAACAATGGAGAAGCGTTCCTTTTCCCCACAGCCCTGCCAACATTGGTTATCAGTTGATTTCTTGATAGCAGCCATTCTTTCTGGAGTGAGATGGAATCTCAATGTTGCTTAATTTGCATTTATTGAATGACAAGTAATGTTGAATGTTTCTTCATCTATTCATTTTCCATTAGTATTTCATCATCTAAGAAATACCTATTCATCTCAGATGCCCATTTTTGGACTGAGTCTTGAATTTTTTTTGTGGGGGGGGGCTTGTGTTTTTCAGTTTTTTATATGTTCTGGATATAAGTCCTTCATCTGGGGTACAGAAGGCTAAAATTCTTTCCCATTCTGTGGGTTTTTATTTTCACTCTGTTGGTGATTTATTTTGAAGTGCAAAAACTTTTTAATGAGATCCCAGGTGTTGATTCTTTGAAGTACTTTCAATGCAGATTGCATTTTGTTTATGAATTCTCTGTCTTCCCCTATGTCTCCAAGATTTTTACCTACCTTGTCTTCCAGTAGATTTAGTGTTTCTATTTTAATATTTAGATCTTTGATCCATTTTGACTTCAGTTTAGTACATGGTGATAGATATGGGTCTAGTTTCAGTCTTCAGCATGTGCAAATCCAATTTTTCAGCGCCATTTATTAAAGAGACTATCTTTCTTCCAGTGCACATGTTTAACCCTTTTGTCAAAGATAATGTGGCTGAGTGTCTTTATAGTTGTACTTGCATCTTCTGATCTGTTCCATTGATCCTGAGGTCTATTTATTTTTTGTCAGCACCATGCTGATTTTATCACGATAGCTTTGTAAGTATACTTTCAAGTCAGGGATTGTGATGCCTCCTGCCTTGCCTTTGCTGCCAAGGATTGCCTTTGCTATTCTAGGCCTCTTCCAAATGAATTTTAGGAATGTTTTCTTTAGATCTTTGAGGTATGCTAATGTTATTTTGATCAAGATTGCATTAAATCTATATAACAGTTTTGGGAGTATGGCCATTTTTACTATGTTGATTCTTTCTATCCAAGAGCAAGGTATATCTTTCTATTTTCTGACATCTTCTTCAATCTCCTTTTTTATAGTACTATATTTAATATATAGGTCTTTTACATCCTTTGTTAGGTTGACTACTAAGTATTTCATTTTTGGGATGCTATTGTGAAAAGTATTATTTCCATAATTTCTCTCTCAGTGAGTTCGTTTGTGTAGAGGAAGGCTGTTGATTTTTGAGTATTGACTTTGTATCCAGCTACACTGCTGAATTTTCTTAATAACTCTAGTAGTGTTTTAATGACGTTTTTTGAATCATTTGGTTTGTGTTTTAGTAATTTATGTTCAAACCTCTTGTTACAGAGTAAATCACTTGTTACACACCTCTTTGGTTACAGAGTAAATCACTTGTAAACAATATTTGAAGCCACTTATTGTACCTCTCTTATAGCATATAAAAGGACTTTTAATAATCCTGTGTGAGTGCTAGGGGCATGGAAGACTTCTCTAGTTTGGAATACAAAGAAGTTGAGACACTTTGAACCCATAGATGTGACTTTGTTTTAAGCTAATGGATGATGTAATAATGATAATAAAAGAAAATGAGCCTTCTTGAGGATTTACTATTTGCAAGATTCTAATTGAAGGTTTTATGTATTTTATCTTTTATTAAACTCATCATTAGTCTTTGAGGATTATTAATTTTCCCAATTTATAGACGAGGTGTGATCCTCACATGATAGAAAATTCTGCAAGGTAACATGACTAGAAAGAGGGAGAACTGGAATCTAATCCAGGCTCAATTTCCAAATTCCAGTTCTGAAAGGCTATACATCACTGCTTGCTCTGAATGAGGAGGCCTGGACCAAGTCACAGGTTTCTATTTCCATCATCAGTAGAGAGCAGTGGTCTCCACTAATGCGCATAGTAAGTAGGTTAATTATGTTGGTACATTTAAAGATTTAGCTTCCTGTTATTTATGTCTGCTGTGGACTGAACTTAAAAAATATATGGGGCCTAATTTGGAATCTGAGCTGAAACTCAAATTAAATTATCAGACTATATATCTAGGGAATGGTTAACCTGGATATCTTAGGCTCATTAGTCAACACCAGGATTGTCACTCACATTTACATCAACTCAAAAGTGATCATAAAGCTAAATATCAGATAATACAATGAAAAGTTGGATTTTTTTCCCAGTACAAGTGAGTTGTCTGACTGATAGAAAAACAAAACAAAACAAAAAATTAGAAAACTCAGAGTAACTGGGGTTAGGAAGAGCATTCCATTAGTAAAACTGTTTGCTTCAAAATCATTTTAAGATTCTTTATGAAACCATAATTTTAGTATGTAGATTCAAAAGTAAGTGGCTAGGTTCCAAATGATGAATAAGAAGTATTTTTAATAACATATGAGAATATCCACATAGCGATGTTTTGAAGTGACAGTGGTTGAAGTTTTTCAGGCATTTTTAAGTTGGGCCTCCAGCACCAAATTTTCTGGTTGCTTTGACTTTGGGTTTTAGTGAGAAAAAAGGGTATGAATAATAATTATTGTGGATTTCAGTTTCAGAGGCATGTAGCCATTCTATATGAAGGTACACCCAAAAAGGCAGAAACAACAAAAGGAAAAGTCTAGAATAGTCCTGAATCCTGCAATGCTGTATGAATACTCTTTAGCTAACTTCCTGAACCGAAGATCATTACTTGCTTATAATTAGGGAGATACTCTGCTGTTATGCTATTTCAAACAACTGAGTCTGCACTCCATTGAGAAACAGAAGAAAATTAGTATAGTTTCTTGGAACTATGTTTGATTACCCCTCAGGGTTTTTGCACCCAAGATTCCAGAAAATTGTATAAGATTTCCAGGGGCCATGCTATTAAACACCAAGCATAATAAATAACTGGTAATTCTTGTAGTTTTACTTTACACAATAGTTTCATGAATAAAATTGGAGTATGTGTTGTGGCAAAAATGAGATCATTAATATTTTCTTTTTGTTTATGAGTTTTTAAAAAAGGTGATATGATATAGCTTTGGGGAATAAGTTCATAAAATATATGTTCACTGAAATATCAACCTTAAAGGAAAATGATAATCTTTGTTTAGAGTTATAAAAATACAATAATAAGCATCATTAAAGTAACAACTAATTATGACAGAATACTGAAGGATGTCATTGTTTACTGAATAGAGATTATTACTGATTTAAAAAGGACTGGGCTTCAGATATGCAGTTCCCATAAGTAAACAGTCTACATTTTTTTTCTTGTTTCCCTACATAATGAAAAATTTTCTGTACATATCCATTCAAAAATGTATATTAGCCAATATGATGTGAAAATGTCATTTCAGAAGTTTAGATAAGAGTTGAAACTTCCTTTTTAAAGACAAATAATATTGAAAGTATTTCCCTTAAAAAAATGTGTCAATTCCCATTTAGTCTTTTCCCTGGAAACTTTGGATGTGTGACAGGCAATTAAATATTGTTGATTGACTAATAGAAATGACACAATGACACATGGTAAGGACTAGAAAACAGAAGATGAATGAGATGCTTCTAGGTGTGTGTGGGGGGAGTAGGCTCAGGGGAAAAGAAGATCGCAGCTCCTCCCAGAAGCTTGAGCTTTGAGAATAATTTTTCATCCCAGCGTCTGAATTTCCGCATTTCATGTTTTTTCCTGAGAACACGGAAGTCTAAGCTCCTTTTCTTCTATCTTATAGTCTTACTCTATGACCTCAATTTTCTACCAGTATCTCCCAGATAACATCAATATGTTGCTTCCCAGGAAAGAAAAATGTGAAGTAAGTCCTAAATGCATCTGGGCATTTCAACAGTAAAAAACAAAAACAAAAAACCTGCTTCAAGTTCCAGCTGGGACAGAATCTATATATACTCATTGCTCCACCTGTGGTTTTAAGTCCCTATATCTTTTACAGCGAGTGAGGAAAAAAGAAAAGAACCTCCCCTTCAAGTCCTTTAGAGCTCAAAAGTACCTACTCTGGACTTGGGCCGGTAAATTGAAAGTTATTTTAACCATACAGGAGGTACAATTTTTTTCTAGAACAATACCTACCCCACCAAGGTAGAGGTAATTACCCAATTTAAGCAGCTGGGTGAATCGTAAATTCCTTAGCAATGGAAAACCAACTATGAGATTCGTGCTTCTAGGTTTCTTTTTGAGGTTTTCCAAGGTCCAAGTACTTTATATGATGCTCTCTAATTTGAAAGCACACGACTGTTTACCGTTCACAGTCAAGGGGAGTTTCAGGACTGTCCACTGCGAAGAGGAAGCCAAAACCTAGAGAGTTGGACCGCTCCTTGGGAATGGACTGAGTCTGAGTCTCTCCTTGCAATGCCTTCGTTTTCCACTGACGAAGCCTGCCGAGTTTAACAAGAAAAGGATCCCAGCTGCCTGGCTTGCTACAGCTTCATCATGTGAAACGGACGTTTAGGCCAATAGTTTCACTTCCCATTTCAACACTTTGGGCATCTCTGTGTGCTAAGCGATAAATGGACCCCCCCAAAAAAATATTTCTCAAAATTCACTGGCCCTTCAGTAAACTGTATCTGCCTCAGAGCAATGGGTGACAGGCACAGAGAGAAATACCAAATTAATGCATCTTGCTGTGCTAATCAGGTTTAGACAAGGTAAAGGTCCTCTTTTGGTAACCCGCTCATTTTTCTTAACATTCAGTTTTCAGATTTGCTCCTGTCGTCTGCTGCTACCCCACATGGCATTAAGAAAGGTCTCCGGAGACGGTAACGCACGTGATCTCGCGGTTGCGGAACAGGTGTGTGTGTGGGGGGGGAGCGCAGCCCACATTTGCAGCTCGCACAGTTGCAGCCCGCCTAGTTTTCCCGGGTCTGCTCCGACTTCTCGCAGGGTCCCTGGTCCACGCCTGCTCGTGGGCGCCCTCTGGCATCTGATGCTGGTGACAGAGCCGTTGAGCCTGGGGTTGGTTCTCCTGAGTCCCACTCAGAGTTCTCTGAGAACTGGGCTTACTTTGTCGTTCACCTTCACAGCAGAAAGGCTCAGATCCAGAAGAGATTTTTTTTTCTTTTCCCCTAGTCCTGGGGTTGTGTGAGGCTCTCTGGCTGCAGGGCCACTTTTTATCCAGCACTGCAGACCTGTCCAGCTTCCCTGTCAGACCCTAGAGATTATGTGTGACCCTGGGATCACTTGGAAAACCCAGGGATCCTTCTGATCCTCCGGAGAAGAACGGGTTGGCAGTGGAGCTGGGTTATTGTCCCCAGCCACTGGGCTGCCAGCCATCGGCTGCTGAGCCCATTTAGAGAAGGGTCTGTTTCCGCGGACCTTTGAGGGGCCTCTGATTTGAGCCTCTCCCAACTCTCAATGCCTGCACAGCGAGACCCTCGGTAAAACTTGCTTCGCTCCTTCTTTGCCTTTTGTAGGCACCGGGGTCGAGTGTGGTTGGGAGGTAGGAAACCCGAATAGAAGTGAGCTTTCTACGTCTTGTCTTCCCTTTGCTTTTGCGGAAATCCCAGGCCTGCTCTTTTCTACTTTGGAGACAGAATCCATTTTCCTCTTTCTGTTTAGCTAGAATGACAGAGCACTTCGGGGAAACCCAAATTATAGAGTAGGGGAAAGATAAAAATCGTATTGGATTAGTCGTTCAAAAGTTCTGCCGACTTCCCTGTGTACCAGGTTCTAGGTAAGAAATGATGGCCCTGGTGCTGAAACAGTTTTAGTAGACATTGATTCTGAAGGAATACAGAAAATTCTCGCTCCGAGGAAAATCTCTGCACAATGGCACTAAGTTTGTTCATTACCCAAGAGAAAGAGACCTAATATTTTAAAATATTGTCAAGATTCTGGGTAGATTAATTCTGAAAATTCCCATCAGTGTTGCTGTTTGATTAGAAGATTTTCAACAGTGCTGTACTTTTAGCATATTACTTCACTAGTCTAATAATTTTTATGCCTGTTTCACAGTTTTTTATGTGGTAAATGATGCAATGAAACAACCATTTTGGGACTGTATGTTTTGAAGATCTGTGGTTTACCTTTAAGTGGTGTTATAGGGTTATCTTGGTGGTCTTTTTTAGTGCCCTTAATTTGCTAACACAGGCTAGGAGTTTCCAAGAAAGGATTATAGTGTGAAACAGAGTTTAAAACACATGGTTGACTATATAGTTCTTTTCTTTTTTTGACAAGGATTAGAAAGGTGAAAGCTTGGTTTCATAAGGAAAGGCCAAAGTAATTACTTTGCCATTTGATCATTTTCTGTCTTGTTTTACTTTTGCAAAGAAAAGGAAAAAAAATGAAAGTTTATTTTTAATGTATGAAGATTTTTAATTAAAAAGTCCTAAATAGCTTTCCTGGTCAGCAGCAACTAAAATAAGGATGAATAGACTTTAAAGAGTAAATGATTTAAGAAAAAAGAACTAAGAAATAAACTGGATCTTCCTGCTCACCAAATTAAAAAAAAAAAAGAACATAATGGAAATCTAAGGATGAGTATGGCATTTGAGTCCCAGCAGATCTTCTATATCTTTAATAGGTCTAAATATTCACTTTGACAAATGTAGGGTGCTACATCAGACTGTACTGAGAATTAGCTCATTCCTATTCAGAATTCTGCAGTTAGTCCTGATGCTCTAGTTTTACTGGAGAAAGCCCAGTATCCGTGTGACCATCAGTGATTGCTGTGATAGTGTGAAGACCTGACTGGGCTTGGAACACTGTGTCAACTTTCCTCACTGTGAACAAATATCTTAAGAACAATAACGTAGAGGAAGAAAGGGTTGTTTTGCCTCATGATTTCAGAGGATTGCTCTGTGGTCAGGAGGTTCCAGTTCTATGGGCTTTGGGTAAGGCAGAACATTATGTTGTCAGGGCTTGGTGTAGCAAAGCTGCTTAGCTCATGGAAGCTAGAAAGCAGAGATGACAGGAAAATCTAGAGAGTAATATCATCAGGGTTATATCCCATGACCTATTTTCATTGCTGAGGGTTAATCCATTGATGAATTCATAGCTTAATGGGCTATGGTATTGTGATCACTTCTCAAAAGCCATACCTCTAAGTGTTGCTGCCTTGGAGACTGAGTTATTAATGCATGAGTCTTCGATAGTCACTTCATATTTCAAGCAAAATAAGCAAGCATTCTTCGTGTTATTCAAGGCCTTCCTTGACTCTTCAGAGGGATTGCCTGGTTTGGCTAGATTGAAATATCTTGGCATTTGATTAATGACCCATAGACAAACTCATCCAAGTACCTTGGGTGGTTTTCATGGGAAGATGATGGCAGCTCTGGACTTGGAGGCTCTCTGGCTCCCTGAGATTGCTTTCTGGTTTCATTACAGAGAACACTCAACAGGAAACAATGTTCTCCAGTCACATGTTTTCCCAACAACAGCATCACTCTTTTAGTTAGTTTTTGCTTCCCTGAATTTGAGAAGTTCACCTTGCTATATTGCTAATGCTCTTCAGTTAGGGAAAGTCTTCGGACTGCAGGGAGCTTTGCTAGAGTCTGCAGGGAAATAATCTCAGCCTATGTAGTGATAGGAGAACTGGTCAGCAGGGGCACACGATCTCTGGATTACTGGCTTGTGAGCACATTTCCAGAATATACACAGGTAGCATTTTCAATGACATAGAATGACTTTCACAGCCTATTAAAGTCAAGTAGTTTCTGAGAGGCTTTAAAATGTATTATTTTGCCATCTTCCAAGCTTGCTTTTGAGTTTTCAACTTTTCCTGGGTTAAATGGACTGAAGAAAACAGAGCTTTCCTTTATCTCATGATGATAGGAGATGGTTGCTATAATCCAGCAATTTCTTGCTTATGACCTCAGGACAGGAATGAACTTTTCCATGAATGAAATGTACTTAAAATCAAGAGAATACAAAATAAATGAAATATAAAAATAGGACTCAATATATTCGTTTTAATGAATGTTTTGAAAATATATTCACTGACAACAAAGATGTAGCAAGCACATATTTTTACCTACTTTTATATCATTTCTTTAGATATGCAGTGGAGTTTAACTCCTGGATTTTGCTTTTGCTTTTGAATGCTTAACACAATTATTCCAAAGAGAAGATAAACGATTAACAATGGCACTAAATAATACTATCTTATTTGCAGAGAGTATTTTTCATCTTATAACACATTTTTGCACAGCTTATTTGATTACTCAACTCACATATCTAAATATTAAGTTTGTCTTAAAGCAAAATATTGACCAAAGTCATTTTTTACTCTCCAAAAATAAGAGTTTGTTGGTGTTTTACACAAGATAAAGTTTAACTGCTAGATGATTGCAATCTTTTCAGAAACTGTAATTCCATTCACAATAATAATTAACTATTCATTCATTGGGTTCATGTAGCATACTTCCTGAGAAACAAGTCTATATCACTACATTTATCCCTACAATATTCCTGGAACACCTGTTAAGTAGATTTTACCAGTTCCATGTTAGGAATGGAAAAACACTTTATATTAAGCTCAGATAAGATGCCCAGAGCTGATTGGCCAGTGTTGGCCTGTGTAACCCGGTCAGATAGGAATATGATCTTCCCATAGAAGTTCTTTGCTGGTTGTTCTATCTCCCTAATGGCTTGGTACCATGTTCTGGGTCTCTTCATCCAGGTGTGCCTCCCACATTTTGCCCTTTCATGGAACCATCTCTTCTCCCCAGTGCATTCCCTCGCCCTTGACCCAATCATCAAAAGTTGGCTCATTGTTCATGTGTCAAGGGCCATTCCAACCACCAGGTTCAATCTATAGAGCAAAGAGTTGGTGATGGTTTTATGTCAACCCGTATGACATGATTGCATTTCCCTCTCATAACCCTTAAGGCCAGCGGGAAATAAAGTGTCCAAGGAACTTTTGGAACTACTGCCTCATTAGTGTCTTTGCATGAGTCTAGATATAACTCATTACCAGGCTATCCTATGCTTGAATGGAAACAAATTCCATTTTTATCATGTACTCATGGACAGCTAAATATGCTCTAAAAGCAATATACCCTGAAAAGTGTAGCTTTCAATAACAACTAGGGAAATGCTGAAAACCTTGATTAAACATTTTATCACTAAGGTTCCCAAAGTGATTTGGAGAACTTTTGCAATGGCAACATTTTTTTTCACATCCCAGAGGTTTTTAAAGTCATGTCCCTGGCTCATGAAGAAACATAAATAAATGAACACTTTAAATGCATCTTTATGTTCAATAACCTCAGAAGATTCCATGATTGAAAAGTTTAATTTCCTTTATTCAAGAAATGTCAAAACACACATGCTATCAGTGTAAGTAATACTTGTATATGGAATATGTGATTTTCATATCTGAAGACTGTTTCGGGTATAATCTTTGGGAACAAAGATTATTTTTATTGTAGAGTTCTATTGGTATTTTCATTGTAGTTCATGTAGAGTTTTTATTTCTGTTATCTCTCAGGTTTTTTAAGCAAGGAAACAGCTGATATTTTATTTTTTCTCTAAGTGCATGCTGTACAACATAGTAGGAAGCTCCTGACAAAACAAGAAGAGAAGAAAGGTGACAAGAATTGCCTCTCACATGGCAAAAGAAAGCTAAGCAAATATGCTGTCATTGTGAGACATGTGCATGAAACATGTGGTTGTCATGTGTGAAGACTGCCTTGGGTATAGCAGTAGAAGCAAAGATTCTTTTGTGGTAGACTTTTGTTTGTGTTTACATTGTGTTTCTGATGTTATCTCTTAGGTTTTATAAAAAAGCACAAAGATGATATGAAAATGTTGATGTCTATCCTGAGCACTCATTACACACTTGTTATTTTACTGAAATCTTATTTTTCTCATTATTTAGGTATGATAATCGATGTAAAGATTCTTTGTAGCATGATACTGCTATTTTCATTGCTCATATAGCAACATACTTGTGATATTATCTTTTAGATTTTGTAAGCAAGCATGCAGTTGATGTAGCAGTGTTGATGTTTGTTTCAAATGTGCAATACATATTAAGAATATAATGCATTATTTCATTTATATTTTATGTTCCTGTGAACTACACATTGCATAACAGAATAAGAACCTCTTGATAAAGCAGTAAGACCACATGTTAAGTATGTCTTACAAAAAGGCCAGGAAAGCAAAATACATGTGCTGTCAGAGTAAGCAATACATGTGTATGGAACATAATGTGTTCATGTCTGAAGACTGCCTCGGGTGTGATAATTGAAGTAAAGACTTTTTTTATTTGAGTGCTATTGGTATTTTCATTGTAGCCCATATGGGAATTTATTTTTGTTGTTCTTTTTTAGAGTTTGTACACCAAAACCCAGTTAATGGAAGTGACTGTGGCCTTCCAAGCCACATTTTTATTTGAGTGCTATTGGTATTTTCATTGTAGCTCATATGGGAATTTATTTTTGTTGTTCTTTTTTAGAGTTTGTATACCAAAAACCAGTTAATGGACGTGACTGTGGCCTCCCAAGCCACGGTGACCCCAGGGCAAGAACCATATCAGCGTTTCCTGAGATCCAAGCCATGTTGGAACTTGGGGCGCTGGGAAAACAGGCAGCCAGCTCACCACTCTGGTGGGCAGCTGTGACCCTACCGCCACCTGAGTTAAGAATCAAACATCCATCTTATCCCCCCACCAGCAGGTGAGAGCCAGAGATCTGAGCATGTCTTGCGAGTTTGACTATATGCAATATAGCAAATAAGAGGGATTTTCCTCTGCCATCTCTTTTAAGGCAAATATTTTTAACACTGTTTTGTTTTGCTCTGTTCTGATCAATGGTATTGCTCCATTCAATATTCTGGTTTTACAATTTTGGTATTTCCTTTGATATTGTTCTACCTGATTGAAGGAACAACTATTGTGAAGAAAACCAGATATACTATTGTACCTACTGCTGTTATCCTAGTAACCTATTGTGAGGTTCTGTACCAATTTCACTGCCTCAACTGGCTTTGTCCTGTCTTGTTCTGCTGTATTTTACTACCTTCAAAATAAAATAAATAAATATAATAATGATAAATAAGAAAAAATTTAAAAAAGTAAATAACAACAATAAAACAGATCAGTAAGGTACTGAGAAACCTGAAACATGATATAACCAAACAGATAATGGACTTAAAAAGCAAAAGAAGAAAAAGAAAGTGTTCTAAAGGATATAACTGCATGTATATTTAAGTGTGTAGGATTGATAACCATGTTGCTAAGTTTTTGCTTTGGATCAGTGAACAGAACTGTTTGCAGCCTCACTGTTTGAATGTCTACTTTGTATGCTTTAATTTTGTAGCTTGAACAACTATATCTAAGAAGACAATATGTAATGTATCAACTAGTGATTTCTTACTGTTTATCTTTTTTTTGAAATTCTGTATTGTTTCTACCCTTTTTTCTGTTTTGCTTCCCCCCCCTTTAAATAAAATAAATAAATAAAAATTTTAAAAAACCAGTTGATGTTGAAAATTATGATTTTTTTGTGAAAATGAAAAGGCAAGCAAGTGCTCAGAAGGAAAGAACAACTGGGATAGGGGAAAGGTGAAAAGGAAGAAGGGAAAACGTTACACATATATGGGCATTACATACATATATATGTGCATGTGGGTATGTGTGTATATGTATATACACACACACAGAAGTAAGATAACTATACTACTAATCTTTGTAAATTCATCAAAAAAAAACAGTTTGTGCTTTCATTGTTTGATCATTTTTTCATGCCTAAATTTTGTAACCTGAACAACTACTTCTAAGATGATAACATGCAATATATTAACTAGTGTTAATTTCTCACTATTTTTTGAAATTCTATATCATTTTTATCTTTTTTGTTTTGTTTTTAAAATAGGAAAACAAAATTTTGATACTTTTTAAATAAACAATAAATATTAAAAATACAAAAAAGAAATGTCAATAAGCACAAGAGTAACAGGTATGTTTTAATACTCATGTAAAATTTCATCAATGGATTCAGACACCAAAAAAGTCATGTTAATGACCCTGACTTTTCACTTTCCATTACTAAATTTTGTTTTATACCATGAGAATAGAACTCTTAAATGTGATATTTGAAGAGTGACAGAGCAAATCATAACCTGAAGAAAATACCCAACTTACATTACTAAGAGATCTAACTATAGGTTTGGCAGATTACTAAAACATATCTTTCCAGTACTCCAGTACTTACAGGAAGCTACTTCTTTGTCCAGAGAAGGAATATTTAGAACATATTTCTCATCAGATGCATAGTTCCCTGAAAGAAGTTCTGTTTATGTGTACTTACTATACACAAATTGGTACATCACTCTGCATTCAAGACTGTTCCTCTCCCTGCTCTGAAAGTCAGACTTGTTATTTTCGCTTACACTTCTTTCCATCTCTTTCAATCATTCCTTTTTGCAAAACCCCTGTTCACTGTTCAAGACTTAACTCATATGTTATCTCAGGTGTTGAAATAGTCTCACCTAACCTAAACAAGTCCTCTTATTCTATATTTTCTTGAATCTCGTCCAGATCTTGTTCTATGTTTTCAGATATCTACTAAGAGCTCACTCCAAGCAATGTAATATACTAAGTTTTTTACATGGATACCTTATTAAGCACTCACAAATCCCTGTAAGTAAATGTTATCATTGTGTGTCAAAATGTAGTTGAAAGTGTGTTCCACCACATTTTACAGGTATGAAGGATGGAACCATATTTTGAACACAGACATTCTAACTATAAACCTGCTTTGCAGTATCATCTTATGTGGGCAATAACAGATATTAACTTCTTTAATAGTAAGTTTATGTGAGTTTATTCATGGGTTCAAACACTATCTTATCTATATATTATTTTTCCCAAATTTATAATTTCTTTTTAAAACTCAGGGTTTTATTTGTCACCACTGGGGGTTCTAATAGATATCTTAAAATTATATGTCCAAAATAAATTCCTGCTCATCTTATATCACCAACCACCCATTGTCAAGATTTTCATATGGATGTTTACCTGACATTTCAAACTTAGCATCTCAATGTGCAGCCCTCTCCATCGCAGATGAGACCTCATTCTTCCAGTCATTCAGGCCAAAAAGCAAGCAAACAAGAAAACAAACAAATCAGGGCTACCTTTCTCATATTACACATCCAATTCATTAGGGAATGTTATTGCATTTTCCTTCAAAAGGTACCCAGAATCTAACCACTTCTCACAGCTTTCACTGCCCCCATTCTTGAGTGAATGACTACTGCATAACTTTTAAATTATTTACCTGAAGTCTAACTTCAGTAGAGCAACTAGAGTGATCTTATAGATTCCCTAGTCAGATCACACTGATCCTAGCTCCAAAACTTAACAATGCTCCCCATTTCAATCTGAATAAACACTAATGCTCTTACAACTGCTGGTGGGACTCTACATTAGACATTATCTGGGACCACATTACCTTTGATACATGTGTTGACTTCTCCCTCATCCACTTCACTCCAGCCATACTAGCTTCCTCACTATTTTCTGGATGCATTAGACATCTTCCTGCCTTGCTGCCTTTGTGCCTTCTTTTCCTTTCAGTTAGAATGCTCTCTTTTGAGATATATACATGGATAATGTATTTATGTTGTAAGTTTTCATTCAGATATGAACTATGCTGTGACAACTATCCTTGCTTCTCTATTCAGACTCACATGTCCTATCTTTCCCCCCACACTTCTCACTCCTTTCACTCATTCTTTTAGTAAATCTCACCTTCTAATATATTTGTAAATTCATGTATTTAGTGTGACTGTGGTTTGTTTTCCCTGCTTTTGTTTATTTTATTCATTGACTTGTTTCACGTACCCAGACTGTGTTCAGCAAATGCTAAGGGCTCAGTAAATATTTTCCTGACTGAATGATTTTTTTTTCCCCCATGATAGCTGGAGTCACTCTTCATTCCTGACTTTTTCTTATACTCTGCAAACACCCCACAGCAAATTTTGTCAGCTCAATCAGAAAAAAAACTATACCTTTTAATTGGACCACGTCTTATCATATCCATTGCTACCATCTGCATCTCATCTCTTGCCTAATTTTGTTGCTTCCATCCCGCCTCTCTCTAATCCACTCTAAATTTTTCAGTAAACAAAGTTCACATTTCAGCTGCAGAGCGCAACCTCCCTGGCTTCATTTTGCTTCACTTTTTTCCCCCTTAGTCCAGCCACATCTGTCTACAGTTTTTTGAAAGCACAGTCATTCTCCCATCTCAGAGACTTTGCCATGTTGTTCTCTGTGCCTGGACTGTCAGGTTAAGGGTGTACTTGCAAAAAATGGATCCTTGGCAGAAGCATATGAATGAAAAGCAAAGGAAGGAAAAGGCTGTTAACAGAAACAAATTTCCCTTTTTTCTCTCTTTCGCTCTCATCTTTTTTTTCCTCCTTGTTCTTGCAAGGATTTGCTGGTGTGTGTGAAGAAAGGGAGGCTTCCCCATGATTAATTTCTTCCTACACTTGTATCCTAGATTTTTTTCAATAAGCTTTTCCAGTAATAGTGTTGTCCTTTGTCCTTTCCATATCAGCAGCTAGCATGGGGATGAACTCTGGTTATTGAATTGAGCTGCCACTGGGGGATGAGTCAGACACTGCCTAGTTGTTTGCCCTCCTGCTCCTTCTATGTGTGTGTGTGTGTGTGTGTGTGTGTGTGCATTAACTATTTCATTTCTTTCTAATTTCCCCCTTCTTCTGCGAGTTCAGAAATTCCACAAAAATATAAAAATTTATAAGATTAGAAGCATATCAGAAATACAAAAGAATCTTTGTAGGATGAATTAAAACAAGTTAATTTTTATTTGCAATAAAAGAAAAATGTGCATACTGTACTAATGCTCAAAACACACAATGGGGATCTTATCAGAACCTTACTGAAACTGAAGTAGGTAATAATTTCAGTTAAGATGATAGCAATTGTGGAATGAGGTTCTATTTAGTCGGTCATTTATGAATGATTTTTGACATTTTTTTATAAATAGAAGTCTTGCCAAAACAATGGATAAACTCAAACTTTTCTTTCTTCTATCTGTCTTTGTCAGCCTTTTATTTATTTATTTTTTTCAGATAGGAGCTCTAAGGAGATTGTGTTGCATGGCTGGGAAAGGAAACTGTATACATGTGTACCACCCTCAGATGGAGCCAACTCTACTCATGCTTTCTGAGGCTCTGATATGGCTGATAATTCAGAAACAGAGAAAGAAAGAAGAAAGAAAAAAATAAAAATAGAAAAAAGAAAGAGAGAAAGAGGAAGAGAGAAAGATTAAGAATTAGATTAAGAATTAGACCTTTACCTTTAAGGTTTTAATAAGAAAATAATGAAGGCTGTTAATGTTAAAAATTGACTCACTTTTAATTGGAAAAATGTTCTTTTTCCTAATTCCATACTTGTATTGAGAGAGTCAACACTAGGGTACTGTTCAGTGGCACAAGTGCCTGGTAAGTGCAAGGCCCTGAGTTCAATTCCCAGTACAAAAACAAAATTAGGGCACTACTTGTAGGCTACATGAATCTTGTCCTCATTTTTATACTTTCTGTAATTAATCACTAAAATGAATTCAAGTAAAAAGTTTAGAGATATACTATTGTACCTATCACTGTTATCCTGCTAACCTGCTGTGAGGTTCTGTACCAATTTCACTACACTGTCTCAACTGACTTGTTCTGTCTTGTTCTGCTGTATTTTACTACCTTCAAAATAAGTAAATAATAAAAAATTAATAAATAATAATAAATAATTAATAAAAAAATAATAAAGTAAATAGCAACAACAAAACAGATCAGTAAGGTACTGAGAAACCTGAAACATGATATAACTAAACAGATAATGGACTTAAAAAGAAAAAGGAAGAAAAGAAAATGCTCTAAAGGGTATAACTGCATGTATATTTAAGTGTGTAGGATTGATAACCATATTGCTAAGTTTTTGTTGGATCGTTGAGCAGATCTGTTTGCAGCCTCACTGTGTGAATGTCCACTTTGCATGCTTTAATTTTGTAACTTGAACAACTATATCCAAGAAGACAATATGTAATGTATCAACTAATGATTTCTTACTGTTTATTTTTTTGAAATTCTGTATTGTCCCTACTCTTTTTTCTGTTTTGCTTTTTTCTCTTTAAGTAAAATTTTTAAAAAAGTTTAAAGATATTCCTGACTTTCTTAAACAAGAGACAGTGAGATAGATATTGAAATACAAATCACAGTCTATCTAGAGATTGCCTTAGTTAAGTCCATCCTTCAGAGTTTGTAGCTAAAAAGTGTCCACATGATCAGTAATGAATGATTAAATTCATACAAAACTATGTTCATTGACTTTAAAAAGCATTAATTGGTAAGTTTGTGGAAAATGCTGTGTTTTGTCTAAATTAAACACACAGTTAAAATAAATTTAAATTAAAAAAAGTAGGATTACTAGAGGACACATCAATAAAAAGGGGTTGTGTTAACACAGCTGAAATCAAAGTCTTTTCTGACAGTCGAGTGAGTAAGAATGCCATAGGTTATCATCGCTGTCAGGCTGTGAATCAATCATGAGCTCCTGCTGCAAATTTCCCCTGATACAAGATTCTAGTTGTTGTTATTGGCTTTCATTTATTGAATCTTAGTAATATGTTCAGCTCCAAAGAAGGGAGGATAAGTGGGTCTGCCCAGAACACTAATATTTTCCTCAAGGAAAAGTAACTGAGGAATCAGAAAGACTGGTAGATGGCGATGGGTGAGAAATTTTTGCTATTCAGTGTAATTGGTGTCTGTCTTCATTCACTGCTCCTCTGGTCAGGGTGGACAACAGTTAAAAGTACCTACTTAGCCTCATGCTTAGTGGAGTGTTGGAGGACATTCTGCCCTCTTACATTTCTTTATATACTTTCAACTTCTATAGAGAGTGAGCTCCTGAATATGGTTTGTTTGTGTCATTGACACTCCAGGACTAGGAGACAGAAATTCTTTTTCCAGGAAGAGTGCAGGCCTAGACAGAAATATGATGTTTGGGAATCACCTGAAGTCCAGGTTGAACTCAATTTCTCCTGTTAAGCAGCTATGCTTGGGAAAGTTTTTAACTGGTAGATCAAGTTCTTCATATAAAAATTAGTTGTCCCTCTCATAATATATGTAATAATTAAAGAAGCGAAATATATAATTGTTGGTACTTAATAAATATTCAGCTAATGTCAGTTCCTCCTAAACATGACAAGTTGATTACAAATCTAAATCTGCCCCCAGTGGATTTATAGGAACATTCTTGAGGCTTTTTTTTTTTTTTTTGCTGGGGGGAGTGTCTGTATTTAAGCAGAGCAGGTAGTTATAAGTAAGCTAAGTTGATGATTTTAAAAATGTTTCATATTGTGAGTGCTGTCTGGATCTGAAAATAATAATGTTTAAAATAATTTTTGGATTAATATATTGTAAATACAAAAGGTAATATTTAAGAATGCAAAATGTTAAGCAGAAGGGAAACAACAGTGGATTTCATGAAAACAGTGAAACAATTTCAAGCAGTCTCAAGAGGGTTTGGTAAGATGAAGGACCATCCTCATTGGCTTGCTGAAAGCACAACTAGCTTGGAGATGGGGATGAAACTTCTTGGGGCTTTACCTGAAGTCTCTGCAGAGACAGCCAGTGTTTTGCATCTGTTACAATCTCTGTTGTAGAGCTTGGGAGTCTATGGTGACACCTACTTATCAATGTTTTCTGTCTCTCTGAGGACACCAAGACAATTACTATTTTCTTAAATGATTAAAAAAAAAAACAAGATCACAAGGCTATAAATGTAGCTTAGCCATACAGCATTTGCCTGGTATGTACAAGGCTCCAGGCTTGATCACCAGAACTGCCAAAATAACAACAACAACAACAACAACAACAACAAAAAGATTAAAAACCACAAGAAGTATATTTTATTAGCAAAGAATCATAGACCAAAAGTATTCAAACATTATGCTTAACTGCATGGGAAACACTTCAAAGAATCAATGATTGGGATCTCATATTATTGAAAAGTTTCTGCACTTCAAAGGAAATCACAAACAGAGTGAAAAGAAAACCCACAGAGTGGGAAAGAATTTTAGCCAGCAACCCCTCAGACAAAGGACTTATATCCAGAACATATAAAGAATTGAAAAACATCAAGCTCCCCAAATTCAAAGACCCTCTCCAAAAATGGAGACATCTGAGATGAACACACAGTTCTCAGAGAAAGATAAACAAATGGCAAATAAATACATGAAGAAATGTTCACTGTCACTGGTCATTTGAGAAATGCAAATTAAAACAATATTGAGATTTCACCCCACTCCGGAAAGAATAGCTGCCATCAAGAAATCAACTGATAACAAATGTTGGCAAGGCTGTGGGGAAAAAAGGAACACTGCTCCACTGTTGGGAATGTAGACTGGTGCAACCACTATGGAAATCCATATGGAGAATTCTCAGAAGACTAGGATTGGAAGTTCCATTCAATCTAGCTATTCCCCTCCTGGGTATTTTCCCAGAAGAACTGAAAAGTTCATATCACAGTGATATATGTTCACCCATGTTCACAGCAGCACAATTTGTAATAGATAAATCCTGGAAACAACCAAGATGTCCATCAACTGCAGAGTGAATGAAAAAGATGTGGTATTTTTACACAATGGAATATTACTCAGCTATAAAAAAGGATGATCTTGAGGCCTTCATAGGTAAATGGAGACAACTTGAGACTATCCTCATTAGTGAAATAAATAAGAATCATATTTATAAATATCACATTGTGTCTTTAGTGTAAAAAGTGATAAAAACTGTAAGAGTAATAAAACCCAAAATGTGTAATTGCTATTGTAAAAAAGAGAGCAAAAGAAAAGGATCTAGGGGATCTAACTGTGTGTATGTTTGAGTGTGTAAAATAGATGACCATATTGTTGAATCTTTATTGGATCTCTGAGTAGAACTGTTTGCAGTCTCACTGTTTGAATGTCTACTATGTATGTTAATTTTGTAACTTGAACAACTACATCAAAGATGACAATATGTAATTTATCAACTAGTGATTTCTTAATATTTTTTTCTCTTTTTTCTTATAGAATTCTGTATGGTTGCTACCCTTTTTGCTCTTGCCTTTTTTTCTCTTTAAATAAAAATTTTTTTAAATTTTTGCTATTGTAAAATTTAAATTAAAAAATTTTTAAAAATTGCTATCGTAAAAAAGAGGAAATAGGAAGTGCTATAAAAGATACAAGTGTATGAATATTTAAGTGTGTAGGATTGATAACCATGCTTCTAAGTTCTTGTTGGATTGTTGAACAGATCTGTTTGCAGTCTCACTGCTTGATTGTCTACTATGTATGCTCTAATTTTGTAATGAACAACTATTTCTAAATGGACAATACGTAACATATCAACCAGTGATCTCTTACTGTTTATCCGTTTTTTTAAAATTCTGTAATATTTTTACCTTTTTTCTGCTTTTTTCTCTTTAAATAAAAAATTAAAAAAAAACATTATGCTTTGTGTGTATGCTGCTGGGTGACTCACATATTCTTGGCCTAAGAACTATGTATTATTAATTCTACTTAATTCTTCCACAACCTTATGGACAATGAAGCTTCAATAGAGAGATTTTATTGGTGTTTGTCAAAAGGAACCCAATGCCAGCTAAATTTTTCTGTGATCATCATAAATACTGACATTTAGCAATGTACCTCATACGGCTCGGCACACTGAACAGTACCTAATAAGTGATTGAATTATCCTCTCTGAGCAATGTTGAAAATAGGCACCTGAGAATCTTTTGTAAAATAAGGATTTGCAGCTGCTGTGTTCCAGGAGGTTCCAAGTCAAATTTTCATTCACACAGTAGAAGCCTATTTATCACTAATCATAAAAATAAGTGTTTTATCCTCCCTTTTAGAAAAAGAGATAAACATATTTTGAGCACTACATATTGCTTCAAAGGTAGTCTCCCCCTAAACTATGTACATTTTTTCTCAGAAAAGTAAAACCCCCCTCATTGCAACAAATGGAATACAAAGCATTTTCAAAGTTCTTGGGAGAAATCTTTATGGAAAATTTGGGCCTACTGACTGCTTGTTATTTCTGCTATGAAAGGGAAAGAGCCTTCTTGATAAACTCATTTCAAACACGTGAAAGAGCTACAGCAGGATGCGGCCCTGAACAGTCATTTCAGTTCTGACAGAGGTGATTAAAAGAGTTGGAACCGCTTCCTTCAGTTTTAGGCTAAATGCTTTGGATCCTGCCCTAAGGAGGGTGGGCATTCTGGTCAGGTCTGACATATAAAATATCACTACTTACACAGAGAGCTCAACACCAATGTGTTAACCCTGAGCTTGGATTTTTCTTGTTTTGAAAAGAAAATATGAAAATGTCATAATATCCCTGACACCACACACAAATACACACACACACACACACACACACACACTAATTGAGCTCTAAATCTCTTCTTGGTGTCTTGAAACTTCCACCTGACTTATATTTTAGTATGCCTACACTACAGTAGTGAACCACTAAGTTGGCAGAGGTGAGAAGAAATCAGTTACAAAATAAATCCTCTTAATTACACATACGTAGATTAGCAATCCTGCTGCCTTGCAAAGTCTTAAAAAAGCTCTACTCTTTCTGGGATGAATGAGTTTGTCAGACTCTGTTCTGAAGACAGGTTTTGACATTAAGGAGGAGAGAACTGTAAAAAGTTGTGCAGTGACCAGATATCATACCTTCAAAATAGAAAAAATGTCTGGAACCTCTGATTCAGCCAAAGCCCCAAGTGTCTCTGGTTCTCAGGAGTCACTGACAGAAACATTAACAAATGACTTCTGCCTGGCTTTTCCTGCCACAGGACCATCAAGTGGACTAAGACAGACATCTGGGCATCCTCCTTGACTTCACTTATCCTTAACAACTTCTTGATAACTACTGTGCCCAGTCCCTAATCCCATTGTATTGATTCTGCCTCCTCCCATTTCTTGAGAACATTCATGGGTCAGCTCTTAACTTCATTAAGGCCTCTCAGAGTGACAGAGTTCTAGTTTGTGTGATCTTTAATTTATTCTTCATTCTTTAACAAAGAACTCCTTCCAACTGATGATCTAGTCATATTACATTCTTATTTAAAATGCTGCAGAATCTTTCCATGTAACTCCCTGCATGACACGCAAGAGCTTTCAACATCTGGCCCCTGGGGACCTCTTCAATGCCATTTATGGCTCTCACCTTTCTGGTTTTTTCCTTTATATTCCTTTGAACTGTGTGGAGATCACAACACCTCCATCCTTGCAGTCACCTCTAGATCTTTGTACAATCTCACTTAGGAGTAAGAAAAGAGGAAAATTCTTCCACTTCCCAATTTTGCCTCAGAACAGAGTTTCATGTATTTTAGTTTTAGTTTGTTTTATGCTATTGATTCTTGGTGTTGACCTTGTATGTTGAGGTTCCAGTGTCACTAAACTCTTAGTTTAGATCTTTAATAAATCCTTTTAAAATGTGCATTTGGCCATCCTAACTTGCCCACAGTCTTACTCTGACAGGAAGAACAAAGGAAAATAATTTTTACTTTGCAAAGACTAACAGCATGTTTATGTCTCCCAAGAAAATTTTCATTCTTAACAGTGACATAATACTTATATCCACTAAATTGTGAAGATTTTTGTTACTAGTTTATGAGGTAAGTCGACATATGATTAAATGTTTTAATTCTGAGTAAGGTTCTACATATTTGTCTGCAAGATGACTGCTTACCAACTGTTTCTACCCATGTTTTTTTCCAATTTGGAGCGATTTTTTAAGGTGCATATTTGTGCACCTTGAGAGAAGAGATAGGTTCAGTACTTGTAGGGGAACTTGATATTCATTTAAGCACTGTGAAAACACAGCAGGTGTGTTTCTAACTTCATTTGGTAAATTTTGGGAAAATTTGAACAAAGATAAATTAATAACCATCCTTAGCTTAAAAAAGAAAGTAAAATGAACTTTTCTTCTCAGACTTGTAATTAATGGAAGATGTCTTCCATTATGGAAATACAGTTTGATTACTGACTGAAAAAAAAGTTTAACTGTAGCAAGACCTCTCTTGAAATTTTACATACAGGACCTTGTTTTTATGGAAAGCACTTGGAGAAGATTAGAATAGTCAAAATTAGAATAAATAGAGGATTCAGGACCTGTTTGTTCTTTTTATAATTTTCCCTACAGAAATACCTCAATGCCAGACTTTCAGACTGTGAAGACAAGATTTCAACTAGTGATCAAGAAAGTAAAGAACTCTTAAAAATAACAAGAGACCAGGAAATAACAATTCAACAGCCCTGAGATGATGCAAAGAAATACAATATAAAATCAATAGGTGTCAATGAAAAAGCAGGAGTAAATGCAAATGACAATTTTTTAAAAAGCTATTTACAGAAGTAATGTGAGAAATTTTCCCAAGCATGGGAAAAGAATCTTACATACAGATAAGTGAGGCACATAGAACTACAGATAGTCATACCCAAAATGAATCTACAGCCAGACATATAATAATCAAGATCCTAGAAATTCAGCACAAAAACAGAATACTAAAAGCTATTAGAGAAAAAAAAAACACATCATCTACCAAGGATAGTTCATTAGAATCACAGCCAACTGCTCAACACAAACCCTCAAATCAAGGCAAACTTGGAATGAAGTATTTAAAGTCCTGAAAGAAAGCAACTTTCAACCCAGACTGATGTACCCTGCAAAACTATCTTCAAAAATTAATGGGAAAATAAGATGCTTCATGATAAAAAACAACTGGAGAAATTCATGTTCACCAAACTGACCCTGGAAAGAGTATTAAAAGATGATCTAGATAGAGATAAAAATGACCACAATTCCCAGAACACCAACAGAAAGGAACTAAAAGACAGGAAAATCAATTAAACAAAGGGGAAAAGTCAGAAATCAACAACTGGAAAGCAATCTAATAAAGATAAGCCAATACATATCAGTAATAACTATCAAAAGGTCTCAATTTGCCAATTTAAAGAAAGATATTAACACAATTAATGAAGTAAGATCCAGCAATATGCTGTATAAAAGAAACATACCTAATGTAAAAAGAAACTCATAGACTAAAAGTCAAAGGATGGAAAACAATAATTCCACACCACAGGAACCCAGAAAAAAAGCAAGGGTAGTTATTCTGTTTGCAAACAATGTAAACTTAAAACCAAGAATGAACAAAAGAGATAAAAAAGGTCACTACATACTTTTTAAGGAAAACCCCAAAAAGAAAGACATAACAATCATAAATATACATGCACCAAATATTGGAGCACTCAACAATATAAGACAAATACTGATATACATGAAAAATCAAATATGCAATAATGCAATTGTAATGGGAGACCTTAATACCCCACTGTCACAAAGAGATAGATAAACTAGGCAAAATTCAGCAAAGAAATAATAGAACTGAATCAAGACTGTAAATAAAGGAACTTACTAGATGCTTACAGAGTGTTCCACCTAACAACATGAGAATATATATTATTCTCAGTGGCACATGGGATGTTCCCCAAAATAGACAATATATTAGCCCATAGAACATGCTTAAGTAAATGCAAAGGAATTGAAATTATCTTGTGCATATTGTCTGACCATAGGGCACTGAAAATGAAAGTTAATGGCATAAGATGCTGCAAAAAAAATACATAAACACATGGAAATCAAATAACACCACCCTAAACAATCAATGGGTAACAGATGAAATTAAAGAAGAAATTAAACAATAGCTACAATTCAATGAAAATGCAAATACAACATATCAGAACCTATGGTATGCAATCAGAGTTGGTCCTAAGGAAGGAAATATATAGCAATGAATTCTCACATCAGGAAAACAGAAAGAACACAAATAAACAATCTGATACTGTACCTCAAGCTTCTGAAAAAAGAATAAGTCAATCCCAAAGCTGATAGAAGAGAGGAAATTATAAAGATCAGAGCAGAAATTAATGCAATTGAGACTAATAAAACAATGCAAAGAATTAATGAATCAAATGATTGTTTGAAGGAATAAACAAAATTGATAAACACCTAGATAACATTATCAACATTATCAACATTATCAATGGCACATTCTCAGAGCCAGAAAAGAAAAAATTGAATTCAATAAATGAGAAATGAAAAGAGTGAAATCACTAGAGATGCTGTGGAAATCAGAGGGGCATCAATACCTACTTTGAAAATCTTTACTTATCTAAGTGGAAAAACACAAAAGAAATGGAAAGATTCCTAGAAATGTATGAAGTAACAAAGCTTTTTCAAGAAGACATAAAATTTTTTGAGCAACCCAATATCATTTAATGAAATTGAAAATATAATTAAAAAGTTACCAACAAAGAAAACCCCAGGCCCTGATGGATTAACTGCTGAATTCTACAAGAAATTTTGAGAAGATTTAATGCCAATACCTCTCAAACTCTTTAATGAACTTGTAAGGGAAGCAATTCTTCCTAACTCATTCCAGGAAGCAAGTATTACTCTATGCCAAAACCAAAGAAAGGCTAAACCAAAAAGGAGAACTATAGGCCAATCTCCATAATGAACATAGATGCAAAAATTCTCAAAAAAATACTAGCAAACAAAATGCAGAAAATCAACAAGATGATTATACACCATGACCAAGTGAGATTCAACCCAAGAATTAGAGGATGGATCAATATAGCCAAATCAATAAATGTAATATACCATATTAATAGGGCTAAAGTAAAAAATCATATGACTATCTCAATAGATGCAGAAAAAGCTTCTAATAAAGTTCAACACTTATTCATGATAAAAACTCTAGAGAAAACCTAAATAGAGGGTCTCTACCTCAATCTAATAAAATCCGTATATGATAAACGAACAGGCAGCATCATACTAAATGAAGAAAAACTGAAAGTTTTTACTCTACAATCAGGAACAAGACAAGAATATATACTATCACTCCTATTTGATGTAGTTCTGAAAATGTTAGCCATAACAATTAAACAAGAGAGAGAAATTAAAAGAATAGGGATAGGAAAGGAAGAAGTTAAATTATCACTATTTGCAGATGACATGATATTCTGCATAGAAGACCCCAAAAGCTCCATCAAAAGACTACTAGAATTAATAAGAAAATTCACCAGTATAGTCAACACTCAAAAATCAGTAGCATTCTTATACACAAACACCAAATTCACTGAAAGAGAAATTACAGAAATAACACCTTTTACATTAACATTCAAAAAAATGAAATACTTAGAAATCATTCTAACAAAGGATGTAAAAGATCTACATATTGCAAAACTATACTACTCTAAAAAAGAATTCTGGTATTGAATACAATACCAGAAAATGGAAAGATATCCCTTGCTCTTGGATAGGAAGAAACAACACTGTGAAAATGGCCTAGTCCCCAAACTGCTATATAAAGTTAATGCAATCCCCATCAAAATAACATTAGCATAACTCACAGATCTAAAGAAAACATTCCTAAAATTCATAGGAAACTGTAAGAGACCTAGAAGAGCAAAAGTAGAGCTAGGCAACATAGGCAAGGCAGAAGCACCACTATTGCTGGCTTGAAATTATACAACAAAGCTATTGTGATAAAATCAACATGAAAATGGCAAAAAAGCAGACTTAAAGATCAGTGGAACAGATTATAAGATGAAGACACAACTGCAAAGGCACTTAGCCACCTTGCCTTTGACAAAGGGGCTAAACGTTCACTGGAAGAGAGATAACCTCTTTAACAAATGGTACTGGGAAAACTGTATTTCCACATGCTGACAAAAACCATATCCAAGTGTATCACCATGCACTAAACTAAAGTCAGTACAGATCAAAGATGTAAGTATTAAAATATAAACACTAAATCTACTGGAAAACAAAGTAGATATAAATCTTAAAAACAGGGATAAGCCAAGAGTTCTGAACAAAACCCGAATTTCATGGGAAGTACTTGAAAGAATCAACAACTGGGATCTCATCTTATTAAAAAGTTTTTGCACATCAAAAGAAATAACCAACAGAGAACAGAAAACCCACCGAAAGGGAAAAATTTTTGCCAGCTGCCCCTCAGACAAAGGACTTATAAGTAGAACCTATAAAGAATTTTTTTTAAATCAGGCCCTCAAATTCAAAGACCCAATCCAAAAATGGACATCTGAGATGAATACACACTTCTCAGGTGAAGAAATACTAATGGCAAATAAATACATGAAGAAATGCTCAACATCACTCGTTACTCAAGAAATGCAAATTAAAACAATATTGAAATTCCTTCTTACACTGGACAGAAAGACTATCATCATGAAATCAACCAATAACTAATGTTGGTGGGGCTGTGGGGAAAAGGAACACTTCTTTACTATTTGTGGGAGTGTAAACTGGTACAACAGCTGTGGAAATTTGTGTGGAGATTCCTTGAAAAACTAGGATTTAAGGTTTCATTCAATCAAGGTATTCCCCTTCTGAATATTTTCCAAGAATTGAAAACATCATTCCACAGCAATATATGTACACCCATAGCTAAATCTTGGAAACAACTCAAATGCCTATCAACCACTGAATGGATAAAAACGATGCGGTAAATTTGTATATTGAATTATTAATCAGGTATAAAGAAGGATAAATATGAAACTTTTATAGGTAAATGGAGGCAACTCAAGACCATACTCATAAGTGAAATTAATCAGATTGCAAGTATAAATATTAATATTGTCTCCTTAGTGTAAAAAAGAAAACTGAAAGAATAAATAAGATCCAAAATGTGCAATAGATATTGTGAAAATGAAAGGGAATGAAAGTGCTCAAAATGAAAAAACAACTGGGATAAGGGAAAGGAGAAAGAAGGGAAAAGATTATATGTATATATGTGCACATACATAAGTGTGTATGTATATATGCAAGATAGATAAGTATATTAATAATCTGTGTTAGTTCATCGAAAAGAACAGCTTGTGTTTTCATTGTGTGATCATTTTTTATGTCTAAATCTTGTGACCTGAAAAACTACTCTGAAGATAACAATATGGGATATATTAGCTATTGTTAATTGCCTATTAAAGTATGTATCATTTTAATCCTTTTTTATTTTTGATATATTAAAATAAATTTCAAAAACAAATCCATTTCCCTTGATGTTTCTCCACTGGTTGCAGTGCTTTTTATTTGCTTCCTGTGCTCTCTTTCATGGAGATTCACCCCTTCCAGGAAGCCCTCTTCCTTCATGCTGTTTTAATTTAAGATAGAGAGGTAACTCCTCTCTCAGTTACTTTTCTCTCATTTCTGAAACAAAATACCTGACACTCAAAGCTAAAGGGAGAAAGGTTTATTAGCTCACAGATTGTACAGGTTTCAGTCCGTAGTTGGCCAGCTCCAAGACCGACTGACAGATGACAGCAGAATGTTAGAGAGAACAGTTCATTGTGCTAGAAGGTAGCAAAAGCAATAAAGGAAGGTCCTTACCAGTATCTCTCTGTCTTATCTATCTATCTATCTATCTATCTATCTATCTATCTATCTGACTATGGGGATTAGGGTAGTGCCAAACCAATCAGTGAGCTGGTTTAGTAAACATAGACCCTTAGTTCCAGCATTACACCATGAATGAATCACACACTCTAGATCCAGTTACCTCTGAAAAACCTCCACCTTTGACAATATAAGGCTTTGGGGAGACATCTAAACACAAGCCATAACAATCCCAAAATATTGCAACCTGGATGCCAAGATGTGCTCAAGTACCTGGCTCTGGGGTATGCAAGATTCAGAACCATCCACAGAGTATGCCATGGCAGGGGCAGCCTGAGGCAGGAAAGGCTACCTCCATCTCTTGCCCAGAGACACCACAGGGTGTGTGTCTAACTGTGCTCTTCCATGGCTGTCTTCCCAGACCACTTTGGCTGGGCTAGATATTGAGGTACATAAGTGCCTGGGAATGAGGAAAACGGTAAGTTTGAGCAGAGCTCTAGAACTAGCAGTGGGGAATTGTATCTCTGAGAATCCATCCCAAGAGGAAGGGTGACTGGGCTTGGTACCTCATGAACTGAGGTGCCAAGATTCCCATGGTCCATTGTTCCATAGACTTCACTTGTAAAATATAGACTCAAAAATGAAGTTTTTAAACGTTTAAAGAAGTTGCTGGAGATATAAAACTCCAATCCAGGGCTCTCTTCAGTGTAGTAGATCTTTTGTGATTGCACTGATTACAGACCTATGAATCCAAACCTGGAGATAAACAAGACAATGTCCCAAACTCCCTAGGACATGGGAGATGCTGAAGTTATACATGCTGGCTACAATACAAAGTAGATCAAGATGACACACTGAATTTTAAATTAAATCTTCACAGAGTTAAGCATAAACTTTAAAAATCAAAATAATTAAGCCATAGTCTAATCCAAGTCCCTTTACTTGGTGAAAGCTCATCTACAGAACAACATACAGTACCCCTTGGCTAATATCCAGCACAGATAAGCATATTCCATTGAGGTTTAAGGATTCTATATGCAGGTGCCACCTGTAATGTTATAACTACACTCAAATACCAATTTTTACATATGAGTCAGCGTAGAGTCAGAGTAAAATGCACTTGATTTTGGTGTTTTGGTATGAATGTACCATGATTGGAAGTTAATTAAGGTGAGAAGGCGGCAGTGTGGGCAGGATTATAAAGTCCACTTAGGGTTCTATTGAGATTGTAAGGAAGTGATTGGCACAAATGCTTAAATAGCTTTTCAAAATTTCTCTGAGGATGAGGACACTCATCTAGTAAATTCAAAAACCTTAAAATTTGTATTAGAGGAGATGAAGTGTGCAGATTGTCAACTTCAAATTCTGAAACTTCAAATTCTGTATGTGCTTAGAACTATCAGGGTAATGGTTTCCACTGTAAAATTCTTGGAGGGACATTTGGACTACTAGAATATTTTATTACTGGTATCCTGCCAGCAGGCTGACATTTTTCAGACCAAAATATCATCACATAATTACCCCATTTAAAATCTAATGGCCTTTAGTCACCTGAGAAATTCTGTATCTAAATTCCTTCAACAGTCACGAAGGCCCTTCATAGCCAAGCTTTGTCTGCCCCCTCTCTCTATTGCACATGCTATATTCCTCTCCAAAACTCCTCCTTATTTGTCCTTGGTAATTTTCTCAGAAACATTTTCTCTTTTCTCAGTGAATCTCCAATGTGTTTTTATTCTAAATTTAGATATCATCATTAAGGGAAAGAGGTTTCCTTATCCTAAGTACAGCGAATCATTTTGTCTGTGTTCTATTTTCTCAGAGAACATATGAAATTCTTATATGTTCTGGGGTGGCCAAGTCCATTGCAACAATTTTCCTATTCTCTTTTAGAGTTTTGCACATAGTAAGCATTCAGTATTGGGAGGAGCTGTAGCCCAGGAAGTCTGAAGATTCTCAGTGTCCACACACTACCAACACAGATTGTCTACCTGTCTGATACTGGACTAGAGTGAAAAACTACTGGAGCATGTGATGCAGGTGTGAGGACATTTGTTTTTAGAGTTAGGATGACATACATGCTATATGTCTTGAGTCATTCTAGGTATAAGGTGTTGGGGGTTAGATTTGATAATATATATTTAAAAGTCCATACAAGTTGAAGTCATATAAACAGTCCATTAGTCATAGCAAGAATCAAAAGCCAGAGAAATGGTCCTGTGTGTGATCAATATTTGTTGAAGAAGTATCTGTTTTTCATGAGGTTTTAAGTTCATGACAACTTCTGAGGGGTCTGTCCAATGTTTTGGAAGATGATTCTAATACATTTGAAAAGATGAGGATTGTAAGTATTAATGCATCAAACACCAGTGCACTCAACTTCATAAAATCAGCACTACTGGACATAAAAGAGAAAGCAAACAGCCATGCAATCATAATGGGGAACCTCAACATCACACTCCCACAACTAGACAGAACAACTAAACAAAAATTAACAAAGAAATATCAGAGCATAACCACATGTTTGAATAAATATTGGTAGAATATTCTACCCTACTACAACAGAATACACATTCTTCTCAGCAGTACATGGTCTATTTCTTCAAAATAGACCATATGCCAACTCATAATGCCTGGTTAAATATGAAAGAATTGAAAGTATCCCATGTATATTATCAGATTATAGCACACTGAAATTAAATATCAGTTGCAAAAGAAACCACCAAAATTTTACAAATATCTAGACATTAAACAACATACTGTTGAACATTCAATGGGTCAAAAAAGAAATCAAACAAAAACACTAAAAAATTCTTAGTGTTAAATGACAATTACTGTGCAATGTACAAGAACCCATTTTACACAATGAAAGCAGTACTATAAGAGAAGTTTTTTGCTATGAATCATCACTTTAGAAAAATAGCAGAAGTTGAAATAATCTAATGACACACTTCAAGTTCCTAGAAAAACAAGAACAATCCAAACCCAAACCTAGCACAAGTAAGAAAATTACAAAGAGCAGAGCAGAAATTAATGAAATTGAGACTTAACCCCCCCTTCCCAAAAAAGACCCAAGCAAACAGACAAAAAAAAAAAAAAAAAAAAAAAAAAAAAAAAAAAAAAAAAAAAAAAAAAAAAAAAAAAAAAAAAAAAAAACCAAAACAAAAAACAATGAGTCAAAGAGCTGGTTCTTTGAAGGAGGAAACAAAATAGGTCAGCCTGTAGTGAAGCTTACCAAAACAAGGAAAGAAAATACCTATATCAATTCAGTGAAAAAGGTAAAATCACAGCAGACATAGTCAAAATACAGCAAATCATTAGGAACTACTATGAAAAACTGAATTCCAGCTATTAGAGAATCTAGAAGAAATTAACAGATTCCTAGGCACGCATGAATTACCAAACCACACCTTAAACAAAAGACATAAAAATCCTGAAAAATCACATAACAGTAAACCAAATTGAGGCAATAATAGAACACTTACCAACTAAGAATGTGCAGAACCTATTAGATTCACTGCTGAATTCTATAAGGGAAGATACAACACCAACACTCCTTACACTCTTTAATCAAACTGAAAAGGAAGGAGTACTTCCAAACTCACTTCTGGAAGCCAATATCACCTTAATTCAAAAACCAGACAAAGACCCAACTAAAAAAGAAAAGTGTAGACCAGTCTGTTAAAAGATCAGAGACACAAAAATCCTCAAGAAGATACTGGAGAAATTGGAAACAGAATACAAGAAATCATCAAAAAGGTCACATACAATAGTCAAGTTGGCTTCATCCCAGGGATGCAATAATGGTTCAACAAATCATAAATGTAATATGCCACATAAATAGAAGCAAGGACAAAAAGTGCATGATCATCTCAATAGACACAGAAATACCCTTTAACAAGTCCAACATCCATTCATGCTTTTAAAAACCTGAAAAAATTGTATCGAAAGAACTATCACAACCTGAAAAATTTATGACCAACTTGTTACCAACGTATTATATAGGAAAAGCTGAGTTTTCACTCTTAAGTCAAAAAGGCAAGATGTTCACTATCAGTACTGCTGTTCAACATCAATAAAGTGCTTGAAACATTAGCTAGATCAATCAGGCAAGAGAAAGAAATTAAGGGGATATGTTTAGAAAAAAAGAGTTCCAACTATCATTATTTTCAAATACAATGATCCTTTACATAGAAGACCCAAAAATTCCACCAAAAGACTTATAATTGATAACCAAATTCAGCAATGTATCAGGAAACAAAATCAACACACAAAAATCAATTGCATTTCTGTTAAGCAATAATGAATTTAGCAAGAAATAAATTTTAAAAACCAATATAATTCATAATAGCATCAAGAAAAATTAAATACTTGGAAGGTAACCTAACTGAAGAGGTTCAAGTCTCTATAACCAAAATTATAATATACTGAAAAATGAAATCAAAGAGGACTTCAGAAAATTAAAAGATATACTCTGTTCCTAGAAAGGCAAGATCAATATTCTCAAATATCCATATTACCAAAACTGATATATAGATTTAACTCAAAAACAATAAAAATATCAACAATAGCTCTCACAGACAATCCTAAAGTTTATATGGAACAAGAGACTCAGAATAGCAAAAGCAACCTGTTGCAACAAGAACAAAGTAAGTACCATCACAATTTGTAT
This sequence comes from Hydrochoerus hydrochaeris, assembly GCA_004027455.1. NCBI lineage: Eukaryota > Metazoa > Chordata > Mammalia > Rodentia > Hydrochaeridae > Hydrochoerus > Hydrochoerus hydrochaeris. The sequence goes on along the minus strand of PVLA01002344.1, from coordinate 169,286 downwards.
GGCAACAAAGAGAGACAAACAGGTGAATACAACACAACAGAAGACGAAGAAACAACTGTGCATTAAGTTATCTGATCTTTGACAAGAGCTAGAAACAAACACAGGAAAAGAGATAGTCCTAGTTACTCACATGCAGAAGACTGAATCTAGATGATACCTAACATCATGCACCAATATAAAATAAAAATGGGTCAAAGACAAATATTAAAATGGAAATAATCTACTGGAAGGTAAAGTAGGTAAAAAAAATAGATAAAACTCTTGAAGACATAGGCATAGGAAAGGACTTTTTTATTTTGAAGATAATAAAACCAAATGAGACAAAACAAAATGGGGTCAGTCAAAACAAAAGGATGGACGTAGCACATGACTTAAAACCAAAATGCAAGGTTATCAACAATGGTTACCATAATGTCTCCTGTTTTCTTCAATAGAAGAAAACAGGCATATCATCAGGCATAATAAAATTGAACATAGCAGTACAGAACAAAATCAATAAAAACAAAACATTGGAGACATTATAGGACTTCAAAAGAAGATAATAGTCAAACCAGAATGGGTATCATAGTGAATCTTATTGTCTTCAAAGTAGTTGCCTGTACCCTCAGACTTGATACTATCAAACATAACAGATTTGAATAAAATCATTAAAAACAAGACAGTGATCAAACAGAACAGATTCAGATAAAATCAGTCAAAAAAAGACAGTGAAAGCAATACAGGGCTTCAAATTAAATTAATAGGAAATAAAAAATGGTTACCATAGTATATCTTGCTATCTTTGGAATAGTTGTCCATGCCATTAACTCTAGTACAAGTAGACAAACTGGAACAGAATATAACCAAACTAAACAGAGCAATGAAAACAATGTGGGTTTCAAGTCATGATACAAGATTAACATTGTCCTCTGTCTTTCCTTTTTAGACAGTTCCTCACCTTTCACTTTCACAGGTGTATTGTACATTTTGTATCCCACTAACTCCTTTAGTTTTTAGAATAGGGAGGCAACCCACTATTTACCTAAGTGATTTTGAATCTTTTTACCCCTGAGCATGATCTCAACTTGTATCCATTTACCTACAGAAGCCTCAAGTTTTTCCTTCCTTATAAGTGAGTAGTTCTCCACTGTATAAAAGTGTTATGTCTTTCCAGCCAATCTGCAGCTGAAGGGTGAGCTACCCCCCAATTTTTTCTGGTTCCTTTCACATATTGCATTATTTTCTCATCTTTGGCTTTCGGTCCATAAACTCTTTTAGGTTAATTGTATTTCTTTTTTTTTTTTTTGGTTAATTATATTTCTTATGTAGAGCATCTTGCTGGACCGTATCTCCTAATCCACTCTGCCTGTGTTTCTTTTCATTAGTGTAATGAGGCCATCTATATTAATGACTATGGCCAACCTTCTCTGCCTCATCTCTGCCATGCTATTTTTCTGCCATTGGTTATCTATTTTTCCCCTTTGTTCCAGTGTCTGCCCTGTTCAGTGAGCCTCATCTGCCACTGTTCCTGAAACCATAGTCTTTTTTCTCTCTCTCTAGAATGTCCATCAGTATTATTTTTAGGGTTGGATTGATGGTCATGAGCTCCCCCAGTTCCTCATTGCCATGGAAGCATCTTGTTTCTCCATTAATTTTGAGATAGTTTTGCTGGGTTCATTAATCTGGGTTGGAGATTATTTTCTTTAAGGACTTGGAATATTTCACTCCAATCTCTTCTTGATTTGATGGTTTGTGTCAAGAAGTCCATCATGATTCTGATGGGTTTTCCTTTATAGGTGATCTGTTTCTTTTCTCTGACAGCTTTTAATATTCTTTTCTTGTGTTGAATTTCTGGGATCTTGATTATTATATGTTTGGGTGTAGATCTATATTGGTTATAGCTGGCTGGAGTTCTGTATGCCTCACATATCTGAATATCATTTCCTTTTCCTATGATTGGGAACTTTTCTTTAATTATTTGTAAATAGCCTTTGTATTTCATTTGTGTTTACCCCTGCTTCTTCACTCATATTTTTTATTCTTAAGTTATAGATCCTCTTGTCATCTTTTAGCCTTTGTATTGTTACTTCCTGGTTCCTTGTTACTTTTAAAAGATCTTTCTTTGCAATTGAAAGTTGCAAAACCTGTCTCCAAGGTCTGATAGTCTATCTCTAGTTTCCTTCAAGCCGTTCTGCCAGCTTTCAATGGAGACTTAAATTTCCTGGTAATCTCTTTGAATCTGTTTCATGTGTTCTAATTTTTAAAATATTCTTCATCAAAGATTTCCCTCCTTTTTCTATGGTCCTCTGTTCTTCCATTTGTATCTTCTTGAGAGGTGTTTAGCATTTCTTTTAATATTTTTCCTATATCTTCCTTTATTTGTATTAATATTTCTACTTTAAGTTCTTTTATAATTTCATGAAGTTGTTCCTTTATGTCAGATGCTGTCACTTCAGAAACTACAGGTGTGCAACCCCTGATCTCTTCTGTGTTTTCCTCTCCTAGGCCCGTATTGCTTGGGTTGGAAGCTGGAGACTGCCTTTTGTTTCTTTCTCTTGTCATGTTTCTGGTTTCTTCCAGACAAGTAGATAGTGGAGTCCCTGGCACATCCTGTATTTGTTATAATTACTCTGAAGTATTCTGGCTACTGATTGCTGCCCTCCTCAATCTGCTAGTGACCACTGGAGTACAAGCAGGGGTGTGGCAGGCTGGCCCTTCCCTTCTGAGCTGGTAAATCACTGGGAATCTTCACCACATTCGTGTATGCCACACGGTTGGGGCCAGTTAGGGATATCTTTAGGGAAACCTTGGCCTTGGCTATTGGATTGCACACAGGGGCGGGACTCAGTTCAAGCAATTCTCACCAATCTGCTCTGTGCTAGGAGTGGCTGAATGAAACCAGCTGCAGTTCTGGTTCTGGGCTTATCCTGCCCGATTCCAAAATGGAGCCGGCCAATTGCCCAGTCCTGTGGGAGGACTGAGTTCCCACATACTCAACATGAGCCGGTGCAGTTCTCCAGCCACCACTCCCCTCTGCGACCACGTCCTCCTGCTGAGACCCTCAGTTTGCCAACCCCCAACTTCACCGTGACCATGCGTCTTGGATTCCAGTGGTGTTTCACACACACCGGTGAGAGTGCGTCTGGTACCGCCTTCTGTCCAAGTTTTTCTTTTCTTTTCTTTCTTTGTTTTCTTTTTTCTTTTTCACTTTAGTTTCTTTCTGTTTTGAGAGGATCCATTTTCTTCCTTCTCGTCTTATCCAGAATGCTATGTTCCAGCATCTGGGCTGTTTCTCTCAGAGAGGCCTTTTACTTTGCTGCTTATCAATCCAACCATCTTTCCAGCTTCTCCTAAAGCACTTTTGTAAGACAACACTTATCTAGGAAGGCTTCCAAATACCTCTCATCAGAGCTGCTCATTGGAAGAATCTGCTGTGCTTCCTGGAAACTGCCAATGGTCCTCCTTCCTGTGACTGCTGTGGGTTGTCTCAATGGCATGATGAATTATATTCTTAAAACACTCCTTCAGGAAAAGACTTTTTTTGCACTAGGAATCAAACTCGGGACCTTGTGCATGCCAGGCAGGCACTACACCATTGAGCTGGAGCCCAGGAAGGGATTTTCTAAGCAGGGTATCAGTTGCACAAGAAATGGTACCAAGAATCAACAAATAACATTATATTGATTTTTAAAACGTTGGTAAATAAATAAAGTCAATAGGATAAAAGGACAACTTATAGAATAAAAATATTTTGCTAGCAACTCCTTTGACAGAAAAATAAATATCTAGAATTTATAAGGAACTAAAAAAAAAGACCTTTCCCAAAATAAAAACCCAATCAAAAGATGGACAACTGAGATTTGTTAGACAATTCAAAGAAGAACAAGCACAAGTAGCCAATACATATATGAAAATATTCTTAACTTTTCTATCAGAAAAGTGCAAATAAAACAACATTGAGATTCCTTTTATGGCAGAAAGAATAACTACCTTCAAAAACAAAAACAAACAAAAAAGCAAATGTGGGTAAGATAGTAGGGAAAAAAGACACTTTTCATCATTTTTGGTGGGAATGTAAACTGGTGGAATCTTTATGGAAATCAGTATGGAGACTTATCAAAAACCAAAACTAGATATTTTATTCAACCTATCTCTTTCCCTTTTAGGTATCTTCCTAAAATACACCATACCAATGATACAGGCATGCTTATGCTTAAGGAAGCCCAATTCATAATATTTAAAACTTAGAAGTAGTCTATATATGCACAAAAAGTAAATAAATACAAATATGGCAATTACACAAAATGGCATATTATTTTGCCATGATGAAGATAAATTTGAATCATTTGTAGGAAAATAAATACACCTGGAGGCCTTAATATTAAAAGAAATAAATCAGACATACAGATTTAAATATTGCACAATTTCTGAGAAAACCATAGTACACTTTAAACATAGTAGGAAACAAGGAGATAGACCTTTTGCAAATGGAAGGGGTATATAGGTGGAGGGAGAGGGGAAAGTGCAAAGAAAAAGGGGTACAAAATTAATTAATATATGCTAAGGACATGTAGTTATTCCCCAAGATGAATATGAACATCATGCTGCAAACATGCACTAATAACACATTTTAAGAAAACAAATAGAAATATACAGGCAGAGGCAGTCCAAGTAGATGTGACTTTCATGTTAACATGCCTGTGAGTCACGACACTGTGGGAAGTTACACATAACATAATGACTAGGGTAAGTGTGACTGGGTCAAAGTTTTAAGCAATGTGACTGATTATTAGAGGGTACTGCAAGGGCTGGAGCAGGGAATTGTCAAAGTATAAGTTTTAACACAGTTTCACGGCAAGCATCTATCTACAGAATAACAGAAAGGGAGATGTGGAGGTCTATTGTATGATGAAAGTACTTACCTGCATCCATCATTATCTATATTCCACTTGAGAAGTCATGGCATGATCTGAAGAACTATATCTACATTATATCTGCATAGTTAGGGAAATTCTGGAGAATTCCATCAAAATTTAGATCAGTTCAAATTAACTTGTCAAAATTAAATAGCACAAATGAATACATTAATGAGTAAATCAACCAACAGGACATGTTGCTTTAAGGAGGGTATCTGAGCAGTTTTTTCTTGGTTCATCGTGGGCCAAACAGAACTTTCATATCAGAATTTTGTCAGGATCATACTGAGATGGTTTTTAAAGGTAGAAAGGGTTAATGTTGTTTGCTGTTACTTTTTTACCATACAAGGATGACATCTGAATTATAGGTTATGAAGATAAAAAGAACTGTGAGAGTTCTTTATACTAGCTCTCTTTCCATTATGGTCACAATGTCATTCTTATTACTGCACATAGATAAAAGCTCTGATAGCGTAGATTTCAAAGGAAATAAATTCAATCCTCTGATATTCCCCCCTCCAAGAAGGAACAATGTTCCTTCTTGACTAATCTAAAGCAGCCTTTTTGCTGAAATTGATAAACCCATTAGCTTCCATTAGAGGAAAATGGGGACAGCTTCTATATTGCACATTACTAGGAATGTTATAAGCTGTTTTATACAAAGAAGATGGCTTTGTTCAAACTTTAAGCATATGTTCAGACTTTATTATTCTTTTTTTAATAATAATTTTATTGGTACACTTTTGATATACATAAGGATCACATCCATTATAGGCAATTTGTGCCTGAATATAATGTATCATGAGTTTTCTTTTTCTCCCCATTCCCCTCCCTTTCCTTTAACCTTTCATTCTCTCCTTATCTATAAAAACTTCATCTTCATTTTTTCTTTCTATTCTTTTTCCCCCTTTCTTCCTTTCCCTTCCTCCATCCCTTGTTCCCTTTCCATTTGAACACTTTTTTTCTACTTCCCAATATGTATCATTCATTTTTGTCCTTACACTCTTGGTTTCTCATACAAAAGACACAATGCAATATTTAAACATATTTGTTCAATTTATTTCACTTAGAAGTATGGTCTCAAGGTATATCCATTTACCTAAAATATCTTGAGTTCCTCATTTTTTATGCACAGGAGTACTCTATTGCATATTAAAAACCACATTTTCTTTGTCCATTCATCCTTTGATGAACATCTGGCTGTTTCCAAGATTTAGTTTTACATGTTATGCTATTACACACATGGGAATGAATATATTGTTATGGTGTGATGTTTTTAACTCTATCAGGAAGATACCAGAAAGGGGAATAACCAAGTTAAATGAAACCCCTAGTTTTAGTTTTCTGAGGAATCTCCATACTGATTTCCATATTGGTTGCACCAATTTACTCTCCCATCGAAAGTATAGAAATGGTCCCTTTTCCTAACAGCCTTGTTAGTATTTGCTAATAGTTGAGGTTTGTTTTTTGATGATATCTATTCTTTCTACAGTGAGATGGAATATCACTGTTGTTTTAATCTGCATTTCTTGAATGACCAGTAGCTCAGAAAGAAAGAAATTAGGGAAACCACACTTTTCACAATAGGATCAAGAAAAATGAAATACTTAGGACTCAATCTAACCAAGAAAATGAAAGACCTATGTGCTAAAAACTAAAGTACTCTGAAAAAGGAGATCAAAGACGATATGAGGAAATGGAAAGATATTTCCTGTTCTAAGATAAGCAGAACAAATATAGTGGAAATGGCCATAATCCCCAAACTGATTTAATGCAATCTCAAAGTATCAACAGCACACATCACAGAACTAGAGAAAACAACCTAAAATTCACATGGAGCCAGAAGAGATCTGGAATAGCAAAAACAACAAAGGCAAAACAGAGGGCATCATCATCTCCAGTTTGAAAGTATATTACAAAGTCACTGTGATAAAAACATCATGATATTGAAAACAAAACAAAATGACCAAAACATGAAACAACTGACAAAGCAATGGAACGGAATAGAAGATGTAAGAATGACTTCAAGCACGCTCAGCTATCTTATCTTTACAAAGGGACCAAACACATTTACTGGAAGAAAAATAGCCTCTTTAATAAATGGTGCTGGGAAAATTGACTTGCTATATGCTGAATATTCAAGCAAGTCCCATCTGTCTCATCATGCACTACACTAAAACCAAAATATTTCAAAGCTCTCAATATTACAACAATCTGCTCAAAGATAGGATAGGTAAAACTCTGAATACATAGGTGTAGGCAAAGACTTTATAAACAAATACCCACTTTCACAAGAAATATTACAAAGTATCAAAAGCTGGAATTTCATTATATTAAAAAAACTTTTTTGCATAGCAAAAGAAACAGCCAACAGATTGAAGAGTCAACCCACAGAATGGAAAAAAAAATTACCAGACAAAAGATTAATATCTAGAATATACAAAGAACTCAAAAATTTAGACTCCTTCAAATGTAAAGACCCAAATCCAAAAATGAGCATCTGAAATGAATAGACACTTCTCAGATGAAGAAGTACCAACAGCAAATAGATATATGAGAAGATGTTCAACATTACTGGCCATTTGAGGACTTTGCTATTCTTTTTCTGTGTGCCCACTGATACATAAATTAATTTTGGGTATTAATTTTCAATCTTCCTTCTGTTTCTTTTCATCCTCTTAGGCTGAAAGTGGTTATTTCTTGTGAATTCCTTCTGATGAGTTACACTGCAGTGGTCTCTTCCACCCATGAAATGTCTAACCCTACTGTGTATGCCAATTTTTGCATGCAAAAATTCACTTTCCACTCTTTTTCAACTTTTTACCCTTTTTGTGCCCCTCTGATTTATTTGTAAGCTCTTTCAAGCTAGGATTCATGTGTAACGTTAGCAAGTATATTGTATTATGTATGAAGAAATGTCTATGTGATGATTTGCACATAAAATACTTCCTAAACTACTTAAAGCATAATAACTATATTATAACTTTTGCAATTCCACTATGAATTTACTTATGAATTCTATTTAAATCATAGCTCCAGAAATCATGATCATCAATAATTTATGAATCTTGTATGGGGTAGGTTTATTTAGTGGACCCTCTCATTTATACCTCCTGAGATCACGTTACGGGGTGCATTCAACACCTGAACTCTTCTGTGTTAGTTTCCTATACTATATAACAAATTAGCATATATTTAAAAGCTTAAATAAATATATATTTATCATCTCACAGTTTCTCTAAATTGGAAGTCTAAATATGTCTTACCTGAGACCCTGCTAAGCATGTTAAAAAGGTAGGCTTCAAACTCCTTATCTGGAGCATTATAAGCTCTGTTAAGTTATTGGCAGAATTCAATTCACTTGTGGCTTTGGAACCAAGAGTCTCAGAAACTAGAGGCTGAACTTTATGACATCACTATTTGCTTTTTCCAAATCAAGAGGAGTGTTTTATCTCTAGAACCTTTTTAAAAAGGTCTCATCTTACCACATTAGAGCACCTCTAACATTATTATTTTGATTAAAGTCAACTGATAAGCAACATTAATAACACCTGAAATCCCCTTCTTCATTTTGCATTTAATATACCTTACTCAAGGCAATTACTATCTTTTTTTTTTGGTCAAATTCCATTCAGTAGAAGCAAGTTATAGATTATGCTTGTATTTAAGCAGTGTCACCGTAGGGTTTGTCTGCCACATATGGCATTGAAAATGTTCAGGCCTAAATCTTCTACCAGCATCCCTCTTCCACATCCTTGGTGCTGGTAGATAGGTGATACATACAGTATTGGAACATGATACCACAGCAGTATATTGTTTACTGGCCCATAAGAAATCCCATAAGTCTCTTCTGATAAATCATTCATAGGATTCCCATTGTAAACTAAAGAAACACCTAAGCTTCCAGGAAGTTGTCAGAGTGACCTCCTTGAATCTCCAAATATGTCAGAAAATAAGATAAGACATATGCTATAGATCAAATAGCATGTCAGACACTTTAGTGAACACTAAGGAGAATAAGGCTTTGATGAAGAACTCTAAGTCTACTGATAGGCAGATATTGGGGGTAAAGGAATAGTAGAGGAACCATCAGAGTATAGAATGAGCATGGGTGAAAGTTCTTCTGTGGAAAGCTTATCAGAGGATATAATTTTTAAAATATTTTATTCTTATTAATTTAATTTAATTTTAAAAGGATAAAATATAGTAAAACCAATCAAAACAAACCAGTGCAAAACTCACAGGAACTCAAAACATGAAATCAACAATAGTTACCACAATGACTTTTGATATCTTCAAAATAGCTGCAGACAAACTTGGACATAGTCAAAAATCAAACAGAATACAATAGAAACAATAAAACAAAACAATAAATGCACTAAAGGATTTCAAAACAAGCCAATAGTAAATCCAAAATTGCTACCATAATATATCTGGCTACCTTGGAAACAGCTGCTCCTGACATTGGATTTTAAATAATCAAACAAAACAAAAAAGAATAAAACCCAACCCAACAAAACAATGGAAATGATATAAGACTTCAAAACAAGACCATAGGAAATCAACAAGGGCTACAACCCTTAAAAGGAGATCCGCCCTAGATGCCACACTGTGTATACCACTATCCTCTGAACCTGTGATCAGACCACTGGCCCTAGACCTGCAATGTTAGTGAAACACCAAAGCACCACAGGCATCCAATTGCATTTCATCTCAATAGCTATCATAACATCCTGTATTTCTCCAGATAAGCCGGTGGCTTATGGGAGTCGGGGGGGATTGTTTTCCAGCCCATGTGCCGGAAGGGGCTGGGGTCTGGCTGTTCCCAGTTGGGTGGGGGTCTGTGCATGGCTCTGGGCTCCCAGGTTGGGCTTGCTTCCTGGTGTTGCCTTGTTCTCTCTACCCTTAGTTCATGAATGGTCAAAATATTTTATTTTAAAGAGAAAAAAAATTTAAAAAGGTAATAGGAGAGTAACAGTGCTTAATACATTGCATATTGTTATGTTCAAAGGAGTTGCTCAGAGTATAAGATACAGGCATGAAGAACTGTCCAAACAAAATCAGCACCAATCTTTCTCTTAAATGAACTAAGAGAAACTAGTAGTATATCTATTTAAATTATTATGGAGATATATTTTTTCCTTTTCCTTTCCTTCTTTTCTCCTTTCCCCCATCCCAGTTTCTCTTTCCTTTTTTTTTCCCATTTCACATTATCTGTTGTACATTTTGATCTTATTTACTCTTTCAGCCTCTCACACTAGGGAGATAATTCAATGCTCACACATGGGAGTCCAATTTATTTCACTTATGAGTATGGTCTCAAGTAGCATCCATTTACCTATGAAACCTTTGAATTGATCCTTCTTTGTAGATGAGTAGTACTCCATTGTATAGAAACAACACATCTTTTTTTTTTTTAACCATTCCTTAGTTGATTGGCATTTGAGTTGTTTCCAAGATTTAGCTATTATAAATTGTCCTGTCATAATCATGGATACACATACATCATTGTGGAATAACGTTTTTAATTCTCCTGGGAAAATACCCAGAGGGGAATAGCTGGATCCAATGGAACATCCAAACCTAGATTTTTGAGGAATCTTCACACTGATATCCACAGTGGTTGCACTGGTCTACATTCTCAACAATGAAGAAGGGTTCCTTTTACCCCAAATTCCTTCCAGCATTTGTTTTTGATTGATTTCTGATAATAACCATTTTCTCTATAGTGAGGAATCTCAGTGTGTTTAAATTTGCATATCTTGAATGACCAGTGATGTTAAAAATTTTTTTCATATATTTATTTGTTGTTTGTATTTTTTTACCGAAGAAGTGCATATTCATCTCAGATGTCTATTTTTAGAGTGGGTCTTTGAATTTGAGAGGTCTGATTTTCTTAATTCTTTGTATGTTTTAAATATATGTCCTTTGAATAAGGGACACCTGGCTATAATTTTTCCCACTATATAAGTTGTGTTTTAACTCTGTTGGTGATTTCTTTTGTTATGCAAAAGTTTTTTAATAAGGTCAGATCCCATTTGTTGATTCTTTGTAGTATTTCCTATGGAATCAGTGTTTTGTTTATGAAGTCTTTGCCTAAACCTCTGTCTTCAAGATTTTTACCTATTTTGTCTTCTAGTAGATTTAGCATTTCTGCTTTAATATTTATATTTTTTATCCAGTTTGATTTTAGTTTAATCAATGGTGATAGACATGAGTCTAATTGTAGTCTTTGGTATGTGGAAAGCCAGTTTCTAGCACCATTTATTAAAGAAGCTATCTTTCTTCAAATGAACACATTTGGGCCCTTTGTCAAAAATAAGGTGCCTGAGTGGAATACTATGCAGCTATAAAAGAATGAGATGCTATCATTTGCAGCAACACAGATGGAACTGAAGTTCATCATATTAAGAAAAAAAGTCAAACAGAAAGACAATGCTCATGTTCTAATTCTTTTGTGGCAACTAATAATACAAACTTGTAGAATAATAAAATGGCATAGTGGTCATTATAGACTTGGCAGGGCAATCAGAAGTTCAATAAAGAATACCAGAAACATATGGAAGGAATTATTTCTGAATTTCCTTTAGGTAAACTACTGGGTAAACACAAAAACTATGACATATTTCAAAATGAGTGGAAATGAATACTATGACATTGCCAACACATAAAAATAAATTAATGGTCGAAGAGATAGAAATGCTTATTACCCTATTTAATTATTACACATTTGTTTATTTATTGAATTACCACTACATGTGATGTAATGATGTAAAAATACTGTGCCTCAATAAGAATAAATGAACAAAGATAAACTTATGAGCTGATTGAAATAGCTGTAAGTATACAAATCTTAGAGGAAAACATAGGCACCAAATTTTGAGACCTTGGATTAGATAAGATTTTACATATGACCCAAATGTATAAATAAAAATTCAAGCAGTTAATTAATTAAGTTTCATCAAAAGCTTTTTTGCCTCAAAAAAACAGCAAGAAAATGAAAAACAGTCCTCAAAGTGGTTAGAAAAATTTTACAAACCATGTATCTAATAAGGAACTTGTATTTAGGATGTATAAATAATGCTTACAACTCAATAATAAAAAGACAAATGACCCAATTTATAAATATCTGAAGGAACAGATATTTCTTTAGAGAAGATATGCAAATGCCCAGAAAACAAATAAAATATGCTCAACATCATTAGCCATCAGGGAAATGCAAATCAAAATCCATGAGATACTAGTTCACATCCAATAATAATGGCAATAGTAAAAAAGACAACCAATAATTGTTGTCTAGAATGTGAAAATTTCCTCATAGATTGCTGTTAGGCTTCACAATGGAGCAGCCAACGGATCTGGCATAGTTTCAAGCATTTGGACAGAGTTATTATATGATCTCAACACTCCACTTGTAGGCATTTAACTAAGAAAAATTAATATGTGTCTGCACAAAAATTTGTACACAGGTATGTACTACAACATTATTCATAATAGTTAAAAGAGAATTACTTAACTGTTCATCCGTGGATTAAAGGCTAAATAAAATACATAAATAAAATACATAATGCATAAAAAAGAATATGGTTCAACAATAAAAAAGAATATTCTTCCATTGGCTGCAGTGAGGACACATAACGTGATGTACTAAAAAGATATTGATGTTTACATTTTAATAGGTAAAATGGCACAAGAAATAAAGAACTCAGATAGGAGAGAATGATTATAGTGGACAAGAAATAATAATGCCCTTAGAAATAGAGACAAAGGATCAGATAGAAGACAGAGTTAAATAGTAAAATATAGAGGAAGCAATTGGAAGTGAAAGGTAAAAGGGCCATGAAAATTGAGGATGTGTATTTTTCTACGTTTAGCTGTTCATATTTCTGTTCTCCAGCTTGAGTTGATGGAAAGTTCTTGCTTTGATTCACACCTTGCTTTCAAAATTTTTTTCTTGGTCATGGAAGTGTCCCATTGAATTTAACAACAAACAAACAAACAAAAGGCTGAGCGTTTTTTCCTAGGATAAATATGAATCAGAAGTGGTTGATACCAAAAGTTATGGTGATATTTTCTATAGGAATGTCAAAATTGCCACCTTCTTGAGTAACATCCCTTTTTTATATCATCATTTAAAACAAAGCATTGTGATATTAAATTTCATCACATATTTTCTCCATATTTTTGGTTCAGTAAAAGCCTACCAAAAAATGTTATTGGTCAGATATTTTCTAAGAATCAAAATGAAAAAAAAGGGAAAAAAAGAAAAGAATTTTGAATTATCTGATGGGTGATGTGTGAACTATTTATCTGAGCAACAGAAACCCAGTGGGTTTATGAAGGAATCAACAGACACCAATAATCAGTGACAGATTTTTGTGATTGCCCATGCTTAAGTTCCATGTGGTTTAATAGAACTCTTGTTCTTACATCACTCATCTGAAGACCTGAAACCTTTCTCTTTCACACATGCAAGAACAAGAAATCCAACTGGAATTTGCATTCTATAATCAGTATTCTGAAATAATAAGCCTGATTAAACTTACCTTTTCATATGTGTTTGTTGATGGAAAATCTCCTATCTCATAGCAAGATATTTAAAAGTCAAGCTGTAATAACAACTATTCCACCATTCATAGTGGAATAATTTGCAGATACCTCTTGCAGTCCAAAGCCCCATAGAAGAAAAGGTTACCACATAGAGGCTATCTCTACACTTGATGACTGTCCCGCTATTCAGGTGTTCTATAGGCTAAGACCTTAGACTTGAAGGTGCTTCCATTAGCTAGAAAGTTCCCATCAAGTATATTATTTTAATTTTCCTTATTTTCCTTGAGTCTTTTTAAAAAAACCATCAAAGTGCTTGGAACAAATCTCAGTAAGTGATTAGGAATATTTTTTAAACAAAACAAATTATATTTAGTTAAGTTTTGGAACAAGTAAATGATACTAACAGCTAAATGGGAGTCCAGAGTCATTTTATTTGTTTGTATTCATGCACTAATGATGTCCATAGACCCCTGTCTCCAGCTCCGTGCTCTACATCTGACCCCAGGAATATGGGTAACAAGGATTTTGCTCTGGAGCTGGAAAAGCAGCATTTTCCAAATATCTTTCTACCACTTGTCTCTGTTTCACGTTTGGTGAGGGCTATTATTGTGAAACTAAGGGGGTTTATGGAACTGCCCTTCCTAAATGATAACAAAATATATAGGAATCCAATGCACATAGATTTATGTGAACTAATGTGAACCAGAAACTGCTGGTCGGTGATAGCCTGCCCACAGAGAGGTGCTAACACATTGTATAAGATATACTTCCAAAAGTTTTATTTTGTTTTTAATAATTTTTTATATAATTTGTTTCAATATACTAAAAATGTGTCTTCTAGTATCTTTTATATGTCTTGTTGCCCATTTAGAATCTTGCCTTTTGAAGTTTACTGTTTTATGTAAATTTCTTTGAACATAGCTTGTTTTCTTTTCTTCTCCTTTTTGTTCATTTAATTAAAGAAAACATATTTGCTGCCTGAAAAGCTTTTCTCTGCACTCAAATCAGTAATGATGTGTGGCTGCCTGGGTTGTGTTTGTTGTTATTGCTCTTCTTTAAATCCCCACCTCCTTCTCCAGTTTTTGTTTTATTCTTCTTCAAAAGACATGCATTAAAAGAACAGCTTTTATCTTCTTCTGTCTCAAAAAGCCAAAAACTAATCACAGTGTCAGGATGCATACAGTGGTTGCTTGATGGACAAAAAATCATAGTGATGTTCCCTAAAGTCAATGTTATTTTTCTGTTCTTGAAAGTTTGGTGTTTTACTTGTTCATTTTTCTCCTTCCAAAGCACATCACTGTTTCTTTGTGTGCATGCTGTGGCAAGCGTTGCCAATATTTGTAGAGGAAGTTGGGTGACAGGCAACCCACTGCAGAATAATCTCCCTCCTTTAGTTTACAGATGGTTCCCTGACACCTAGATAAACAAGGTGTGCTCTTGCCAAGTGGAAGAAATTAGATTCAAAAACCCACACCAAAAATTTATACAGTCCCAATTACTTATTCTTATGTTTCTCACCAAAAATGCGCTTGAATTTTCACTGATTCTGACAAGATCTTGACCAGTTGCTATGTATTATGAAAATATAGCTTAAATTGTGAATTTCCAATAGTTCATTTTACTCTATCCACACAATCCTTTCTTTTGTCTCTTCTTTAACATGTCAACTGTAAAATACAATTCTGTTCCATAATTCCTTAAATGATCACTGTGAAAATCCTGTCAAATCTCATCCTACCACAAGTGAATATTTATAGATGATTTCTAAACTGCTGAAAATGAGAATTTATAATGGAGAACATGACAGGGCCTGAGCTGTTTCTGTGCTGGGAGGCGTTGATAGAGGAGAACAGACATTACTAAAGAAAGCTTCTACTTTGCAAAGTGCTCCCACGAAAGAAAGATAATGAATAGCATCCTCAGAAAGGACTGAAATCACTGAAATAACTGTGGCCTTCTCAAGAACCTACAGTGTGCTTGTCTGTAGAGCCCTTAGACATAAATGGATCTGGAAAAGCATTATAAAGGCTTCTCTTTCAAGAGGGTGACTTCTACTTTAAGTTCCCACAGCCTTAAGTTTTATTCCATTGTATAGATAGACATGGAGTAGTTTGTCTCAAGCTCCTCACCCAATTATAAGTTTCAGAATGTCTTAGGGGACATGTGTTGCAGAAGTTTAGATTTTATGCCATTGGTTGGGGTTACAGATAAAATCTGAAATTTCAATTCTCCTTTCTACTTACAGGGTAAGAAAAGTAAAAATATTAAATCTATGGATAATTGCAAAATCTCTCTGAGGATCAACAGGCTTAAACTTTTAACTAAATGACTCAGAAGGCGCTGTTATAGACTGATCTGGATTGATCCTTCCCCACTTACTTTTGATCGTAGATCATAATAGCAGAGCACTGCCTCCAAGTCAGAGAGTGGTGTCCAGAAGGAACAGAAAAGGGATCAGATAATTCACAAGACGAAATGGCAGACCTCTAGTGACAGATAATTCAAAACTGGATGTGGGGATTGCAAAAAGATGATTTTGAATTGCAAAAGTTGCCAAATATTTTCCTAATCCAAGGAGAAAATCCTCATGCCTTTTTCTGTGAAAGGCTATTATTGTAACACTTTGGTAAAAACTTAAATGTTAGAGGAAGTCTTAGAAATATATATGACTATTGTGCAGCTTACAGCTGACTGGCTATGATGTGCTAGGAACTCCTATTAAGACTGTAAAAGTTTCTGCACATTTGTTGTATTATTGTAAACAAACGCAAGTTACAGACCCTATCATCACCACTTTGTTGTAAGAAAAATTGAGGCATAGACAGATTAATATCTAGCCACAGTTATACAGACAACTAAGGGAGAAATCTCAAACTTGGGCTTGCCAAAGATCACCAACTTACCTACTTGATGTACTGCTCCCTTGTTAGGTATTTATAGAGTAAACTTGCATGCCAGAACAATCTGATTACTCATTGAAACAGAAGTGAATGTAGGGCACAGGCTTAGTGCAAGTATAAAGCAACCTGTCAACAAAAATATGGTAATTTGGATCAACTCATATGCATAAATATTTACAGGGAAAATCAGAGTGGAGTACAGAGGGGTTACTGGGAAAAACTTAGATGAACCTTGGTTTAATAAGAATGATACTTAATGTAGTAAGCAGAATAACCACACCCTTCAAAGATCCATCTCATAAATCTAGTAAATGTCTTACCTTAGAGGGGATCAGCAGATATGGTTAATATTAAGGAATTTGAGATGGGAGATTATTATAGGTTATTTGGGTGAGCCTAAACTAATGATGTGAATACTTAAAAGCAGAAAAATTTTGCCAGGGGTAACGAGAAAGAGAAAGAGACAGAGAAAGAGAGAGAGAGACAGACAGAGAGAGAGAGAGACAGTGACAGAGACAGAGAAAGAGAGATGTGAAGTATGAAGAAAAAGAGAAAATAATCACCAATGCTGATGCTGGAGATGAAGGAAAGGGTCTCCAACAAAAGAAAGCTAATAGTCTCCAAAAATTGGAAAAATCAAGGAAACTGATTCTTCCTGACAATCTTGAGAAAGGAGTAGAACCCAGACTAATTTGTGTTAGACTTCTGACATTCGTAATTATAATAATGTCTATATTATTTAAACCACTAAATTTGTGGTAATGTTACAGTGGAAATAGAAAAGTAATACAGCTAAGTTACATTTGTTTGGCAGATCATAGAACTCTTGTATATAACTTGTCTGGTCCAAAAGCAGTCTTGAGGGTTTGGTTGGGAAGAAGAGTAAACAGAGGCTCAGGGCAGTTAATGACTTAGCCAAGGATTTGCAGACAGTGGATGACAGAGCAGGCTTCAGAATCGGGAGTTACCCTCCACTCTCTATGGAAGTACCCATGTGTAATAATACTCAAATGACAGAAGGGTCTGACATGTCAGCAAAGTGCTTCCCTGGATTCTTACATCACTTAACTGATGCGTGACAAGGATTGCAAAACAAAGAAAATAAAATCATTCATGGGCCTTCAGTTCTTTTCAACTGTATAACTATAAATGAGAAACTACTTCTCCTCACATTGCCAGTGTAGAGCAAACATCTGCACCATGCTGAAAGAGTCTTGATTTTTATAACTATAAAATCATTTACATCATAAACTGAAAAAGTGCTTCTTTAAGATTCACAGTAGTTATGATGCTGTAATAAGCCATTTTGATAAAATGTTCCTGTAATTTCAGTAAGGTAAATACTTAAAATAACTAGTTTTTGTAATCTGCATTTACACCATGAAATTCTCAGTGAATTCATTAATCAGAAGTATGTAATTCCGTTCAATTTAATCTTTATCACACAGCCAACAGTGCCCATGTTACACAGCTATGAAGTCATGAATTTCAATAATTTATTACTTGTAAGATACCAATGGTCAGATGGAAACTGAGGACTTGAATATTGAAAATTATTATTTGCCTAAAGAAATGGATTCTTGGAAGAAATGATGATTTACATGTTCAATAAACTTGCAATGATTGAGACTCAATGAAAATGGATGAGAATGGACAGTTAGTATGAAACAAATTTCATTGAATCAAATGTATTCTGTATGAAAATAAGCTTTAACACAATTAAGTTAATTAATATATTCAGTGCTAAGTACATACATTCACAGGCCATACTTGTTTTAGATGTAGTTTCTGGAGTACAGCTAGATTTAAATCCAAATGTCAGTACAGGTTTCTACAAAAGCTCCTATGCTATGCAGCTAATTGGTTTTGCAATGTATTTTGTTTCTTAATCTGTGAAGCAGAAAATGTTTTCACTTATCCCATTAATGGCTGAGACAAAATAGCTCAACTATATAAATATTATCAAAATAAAGCTACCCAAAGATATACATCCTCCTAAAATCTCTAACACTGAATTTCTAAGAAGTACACATCATTTTAATAGTGCTAGTGTATGCATACATTAAGAGACTAAAGGTGGAGTAGGTTATGAGACAATAATGCTATTAAAGTATTTATTGCCTTATTGAGGGTGCAGAACATCAACATGTGAAAAATAAACATTATTCTCTCAGGTGATCTCATGGCTTTATCAAGCTTTTAGTTGCACTCTCTAAGCCTCCTCCTTGACAACTTGTTCTTTCTCCAAACTTGGTATTCTTTTATGGACCTCTTTGTACCTTGTCAGTCATATTTTTTAACTCTATGAAATAAGACTCTGAGTGCAGAATATCTGGTCAGTGTTTCCTTTGAGGTAGTCTTTGGACATGAGGGATGCCAAAACATTTCGGGATAGCAGACCCTGGAAAAGTCTTGAAAAGAAAGCAGGAAAGTGAAGAACCAGAAATGCACGAACTGAGTCCTGGAGGTATCTAAAACAACACAGAGAATAGTCTAGACCATACACATCTTCTCCTTCATTGTTCATAATGTAAGAGACTGTTAGATGCAGGGTTGGTAAAATTAACACATATATTTCCAAGGTTATTTCCAAAATACTAGAAATTTAACTAGGTATAGTAAAAGATAAAGAGAGGTGGACGGTGGAGCCATTAGAGGTTTTTTAGCAGATAGTCTATGAAGAAAACTCTAATTTAGGAAGATTATGAATTCACTGAAAAGGCAAATTTGGGGTGGATTGCTAAATGAGCCTTAACCATGTATAAGCATTACCATATTCTCTGTGTACAATTTTGAGAATTAACTATTCTTTCTGCCTTTCAAAATATAAGTTAACATAACTAGAGGTCTATGTAACTCTATGTAGCTATATTTATAATTCTTCAGATTTGTTTATAATTACAGTGCTTATTATGGTAATTTATTTTACAATAATTTTATATGGCAGTTATGTATGTGCACATAAATGAACTCTAACATACATCCTGAGTATGGTTATTAGCATTTGAATGCTTTTTTTTTTCTTGTTGTGGCAGGGTCTCACTATGCAGTTCAGGCTGGCCTTGAACTCACTTTGTGGTCCAGGGTGGTCTTGAATTTGCAGCAACCCTCCTATCTTAGCCTCCCAAGTGCTGGGATTACAGGCATGCACCACCATGCCCAGCTAGCATTTGAATCCTATTTTAATAGGAATGAACAATTTCAAAATGATAACTTGACACCTAAAACATATTTATTGCAATATAGCATAGAGTGTTTATAATTGGTAAAATGAGAGTTGTCCAAAGTAGATGTGGTTAAAATATAGAGGCCCCACTTTTTAAAAAGCAAGTATAAAAGTTCAGTAAACTCTGCAGTTTAATGTCACTGATAAAAAACTAGAAGTTTTTAGTCTCATTTGGCTAATGTTTATTTGCTTCCTAGAGAAATCAAAAGGTAGCATTCTTCTCTAAGGATGACTTGCAATGCTATGAGAAAATCTGTGCATGAGTGAGACTTTCATGCTAGATGGTAATCAGTGTATTTAGGTAGAATTTGGATTTTCCTCAAGCTATTTAGTGGTTGGGAGTTATTTTGCTACTGGTTATCAATTTGATGGAATTTAGTCTGAGATTTGTTTTCATTATAAGATACTCTCTACTAGTAAGGTTGTGGGAAAAGGAATGCATAATTCTCATCTATTTATAATCTACTAATATTTACTAAAAGAACCAATTTTTTTCTCAGTAGTTTCATTGGACTGGATCATTTTATAATCTAAGTATATCCAAGTGTAAAAGCAATTAATTTTCATTTCTACCTATCTACCTATTGCCATACTTATGCTCATATCCATAATTCTACTTTTTTTTCCCCATAATTCTACTTTTAAATCAAGAAGAAACAGTCAGAGATACTCAGAGAAAGATGGAAGAGTGGTGTCCTGGAAACTCTGGTGGATGGCTGATATAAGGAAAAAGTGGGCTAGGTTGGAACTATATATCCTGGACTCTTCCATCCTGTGTGTTGAGTTTTTGTCCTAGTGAGTAAGTGTGGTAAAAGACCATAGAAAGTCCCTAACAAGTTGTATCTTGCTCTGGATTGCAATATTCTGCAATTAGTCTTGCTTCTGATCCCAGCCTGGGCTAAATGTGATCTCTTTCCTATCACAGCTCCAAGTTCAGCAGCAATGATTGTCCATTCTTCAGGCGCACATGATGTTAGGACTTTTGCATTCTCCTTAAGTCTTGAGTATAAAGTGTTTAATGAGGAATAAAAGATGGTATGGTGGATAAAGCTCTGAAGACGAAGTTAGAACTTGAACATATTTTGAGCTCTTCCTCAGTCTATTGTATATATCTTCTGATATTAGAAATTCTCCAAAATTTCACTGTCATGGGAAGAGAATTTTATCATATAGAATGTGGAGGAAAATAGGTATTTCCAGATGATCCTGGAAAAGATAATTCAGTACAAGAAATTCTTACCTACATAACTAGTGGCATTTTGGCTGGTTTTTAAAGGCTTACCTTCTAAATATATGTTTAGATTTATCTAGTGTGTGCCAATATATTGTGGCTTTTTTGCTCCATTAAGTAAAATAGCATTTGAAAAAAAGTCCAAAATATTGGGGTTGTATTTCAAAAGCTGTGTAAGGACATAATTGTATTCATTTTGGGGAACTGTAGTGCCCTGATCATTTTCAATCTTATTTTACTCAGGTTGGGATTTTAGATTTTGAGTGTAGTGCATTTGATAAGGTTGGAGCCTCATAATGTTGTTGCCAAGAAATCAGTGTACATTTTGTACTAACTGAAAAACTGATAGCTCTTTCATTTGAAATTTAGGGATATATTGCTAGATGTTGTAAAGAATACAAACAGGTATAAGTTAGTCTTTTGTGTTGCATCAGCTTTTTTTCCTGCTATGACAAAATACCTGGTAAAGTCAATTTTAAAGAAGCAAATTTATTTTGACTCACAATTTCAAAAGGTTCTATCTTTGGTCACCTGGTCCCATCGCTCTGGGTCTGAGGTGATACTGAACATCATGGAAGTGTGTGGTTGAGAAACATTCAACCCAAAATAGTTGCTTCATGCTGGACAGGGAGGAGAGAGAACATTTAAGCAAAAGAATCAGAGAAGGATGGGTTGGGGACAATATAGAGTCCTCAAGGGCACATACTCATGATCCATTCTCTTCAACTGGGCCCTACCTCCAAAGTTTCCCTCACCCCCCAATAATGTCATCAGATTATGAATACATCATCCACTCATGGTGTTAGAGCCAGTATGATCCAATTACCTACTAGAAATCTATCAACTGTCAACCAAGCGTTTAACTCATTATTTTGGAGGAATAGTTGAGATCTAAAGCATATTATCTTGCCCTCCCCCATGTCAGAAATCAGGCTGAACAAAAAAGCCATATGCATACTTATAATTGAAATGCGAAGCAAGATAACTCAGGAATAAATGTGTTTGATGCTGAAGTGCTAAAGGAAATAATCTGCAAGACAAAGACTCGATTACCAGTGGTGGCTATATTGCACAGATGCTTGTTTACATGTTGCTAAATTAAGAAGAGGGTAGAATTTCAAGTAGGGTAGACACCTTGAAGAAAGGTAAAGATTAATGAAAACTGAATACCAGTTCAGCCAGAGAAATATTCCAGATAGTATTCATACTGGATGGGTGGAGAAGAAATGTTCAAGTGTTTAACAGCTATCTGAAGGATACTTTAAATATATGCATTTGTCCATGCTCACAGAAACACATCTTGGCTCTTATGAAGGAGCTTATAACATATTTAGTCCTAAACTGAGTTGTTTTTCCCTCTCTTTCCATATGGTGTTAGATATTCAACACCATATGAATATCTGGTGTTAAATATCTAACCATGGTTCTTCACTAGTGTTAGGCTTTTTCAGTTTGCCTCTAAACACTCGTGTTTTTAAAAGTTTCAATATTTCCCTTTTGGAAGGCAGTTGTCAAGCATGATTACAAAATGCCTTGAAATATGACTAGGAACACAGTGAAAGAGGCTGTCTCAGTGGGCCAAATTCATGGCTGCCTCCTACATTTGGCATCTTCCATTCAATAGAGCAGGAAATAGGGAGCATATTTGCTTAGTCAGAAAACTTGCATTCACTGTTTTTGCTGGCTACACAGAAGGGTGAGTGTGTATTTATATTACTGTTTTGATAGCTGGGCACCTTCAAGTCCTCATTAATGGTGTTTGGAGGGTTATGAAAAGAAATTTAATAGCGCATGGTTATTTCCATGGACTTCCTTCGGTGTAGTATGATTCCTACAAATATTGCCTTTTCCTCCTACTGAGACAATCAGAAACTAATTTAAAAAAGAATAGGATATAAGCAAAACAATATGAAGGGCTTAAGCCAGCTAATAATATTCCCATCATATGATAGGATTTAAAAATATATATTTAATAGGATCTTACTTACTTTCAAATGATAATTTCCATTTAGTTTAGAAATTAGAAATACATTTCTTTTTCTTTGAACTCAGGATTTTATGTTGATTTCTGGACAAGGTATATATAGACTTTTTTTTTTTTTTTTTTTTTACTACTTCTTCTGTGCTAATACTTGGGAAATGCATAGAAACTATTTAAACTCTCTTGGCTTTTTTCTTGAGTAGCGAAGTTCTTAGAGCCTGCCTGTTTCTCCCAAAATTTCTTCACCCCTTCAAGAATTCATATGCAAAGCAATGAAGCCTTAAGATAAATTTTGTAGGACTAAGACATCAAATTGTTTCCTTTGAGAGGAAAGTTCTAACATTCATTAAACAATTATATTGAGTAGTAAGTATAGGAGGGTTGTGAATTTTTGTTTTTTTTTAAAGTCTTTTCTGATTAGAATACATATACATCTATTTCCACATAATAGATTAAGTATTTGTTGTACAGTACTAGAACTCTTTTGACAAGGAGGTCTTTGTTTTGTTTTGTTTTGTTTTTGTTTTTTGGTTCAAGATTCAAACATTCTACCTAAAGAGGCCAAGAGGTAAGGTAAGAAAGTGAGGAAAGTCACAGGAAAGGTATAAAGCATAAAATCTGTCACAAACTGAAGAGAATAGTTAGTTCCAAACTGATGTAAATGTGGATTAGAATTTCTAACTGTTCAATTTTCTAAGAAAAGCCACAAGGCTGAAATTTGACAACAAATGTTTCAGTGAAAAGACCTTTGCATGCCATAAAAGATGGCTGCAAAGGAATCTAGGCTTCAGGATCACTGTTTATAACTTTTGTAAACTTTTATGTGGTATCAATGTGGCAAATATCTTGTCTCCTAAAGATCAAAACCAGTGAACTATTTCCAAGATACAATTTGATAGCAGTTACTTAATTTAACACTAAAAGTGTTAGTTGCAAATCATTCATATAATTTTATATCATTTATCAACACTTGAATATTTTATGTATTTACTTTTAATTATCACATGTTTATGTCTTATGCATATATGTATCTATTCATTCTTTCACATATGTCTGTGAGATTTGCTGTGTGGTCGTTAAAGACACTGAGCTCTAGAGTCAAAATGTTATTGTACAAACCTTAACTCTGCCAACTATTAATGAAGGATCCTTGGGAATTTACTTAATCATTCAGCGCCTTAGGTTCTGCATCTGTCATATGTACATAATAGCATTTACTAGAGCATAAGATGTTTCTAATGACTGAGATTAGTTTTGCCCTGCATCTGTAGTAATGTTCCTAACTTTCAGAACATTTTCATGCCTGCTGCTAGGGAACAAAAATGAGATCTCATTGATTCCCTTTCCACCCACCAGTATGAGATGCTTAGATGAAAACAGAAATGAGAACAAATACCCTCTGGACATGTACCGCAGGATAAAGACTGCTTTACTGGGTTTGGAAAAGAATTTTGTCACAAAGCTTCTGGCCATTAGAATTTTTGTGACTCCAAAGCTATGCTGCTTTAAAAATAAGTCAAACATCTATATTTTTTTTTCAGTTTATATCCTACAATGTGTAATATAGGCATATCTTTAAGTAAACTTATTCTCTCTCTCTCTTCTCTGTTTCTCTCAGTTTTCCATCTCACAAGACAAATTTTTATGTTCAAGAGGATTTAGAGTGCTAAGGTTTCTTTAAATAGCAAGCATTCATTGCATTCAAAGTATGAATCAATTTATAAAAAATTGATTTGTACACAATTTACAAGAACAAATCTATTACATAAAACCTGTTACAGGATTCAGTCCAACAGGCTTTAACAAATGTGGACCCAATTGCTTGTCTGAAAGCAAAATGACTGTTCATTACCTCTTGGCCTCACCTCAATTCTTCCAACATCCACACCATTGTTTAGTCTTTTGAACTTGTGTCCAGGCTGAGTAAACATTTCAAGAAATTCCACGCTAGCAGATATAACCCAGAAGTGGAAGTAAGCATTTTTGAAAAGAGGCTATTGTTCTATTTATTGATTATCAGCTAAAGTTAATTGATGACTTTCCAAAGCAAAAAGCAAACATAAAATTCTACATTACAAAGAATAATTACTGTATTCTACATGAATGGCATAGGTATTTCTGTTGTTGTTTTTGCTAGATTTTTGTTGGTCCTAAATTAAAATAAGACTCAAGTCTAAAAGCATCCATCAAGGGGAAATTCTGACAGACCTTCCTAACAGATCAAAATGCCATTTAGCACACTAATAATCCTTGTAACTGGGTAATACAAACACCATGCCTGAATCACACTGAACTGCCCTCCCTGAGGTAGACTATTATCTTTATCTGCCTGATAATTCATGCAGAGCTTATTGTATCATTAATTGTCTTTATGCTTCTCTCAGCAAATGTGAAAGTTGCCCTCTCACTTGCCTTGGCATATAATTAACACACGTAAATGGATGATGAATGGTACCTTTTTTGTTCCCTTACAATTCAGCTGATGTCTCAAAGTTGAGGATAAGAGGTACTATATGCCAGTAAGTTAAAAAGAGAAATGTCAAATTCATTCACATCTGGACTTAGTCAGACAAGTTTTTCTGAAGTTCTGTGTTCACCCCACATAAAGAAGAAAAGTTGGAAAATTCTCGATAGGGTGAATGAGAGTGAACTGGTGCTACCATAGAGTCCTCGGAAAACCAGCCCCATGTCTTCTACAGCGTATGGCAGTGGATCTCGGGGTCCCAACTTGAGAAGGCTGAAGGAAAGGACTGGGTGCCAATGACCATGGAACAAGCCAAGAGTAGGTGTCTGAAGTTCTAAAATTGGTGGAAAGGGAAATGTTTTACTTCCCAATGACCAGTATGAACAAATAGCTGGGCTAGAAAACTTCTGGGAGCATGCTGTATGAAAGGAATACCTGCCAGAGCAAAGGGGACTGTTACTTTGAAGCAATTGCTGAAGAGTTTCCCAAAAAAGTCATAAGGAGAGGTGATTCCTAGAGACAGGCAACATGACAGACTCCAGGATCTCTATGAGGTGTTGGAAGAACTCAGAGAAAGGCCACCAGAGTACGATGATCTCAATTAAATGACACCATCTCTCGTTCTCCCTCCTTCCTGGAGGCAACCAGGTGGCAGGAGGTAGAGAGGACAGGCAGTAATAAATCATCTCCACCTCAGGAGAAAGCCTTTATATTTGATAGGAGTAGAGATGGTGATTTATCTATGACTCAATATGTTAATTTCTAAAAGTGAAATTATTCTATTACTTGAATTAGATTCCATCAGAGATATCATCAGAGACAAGGAAGAGAGATTAGAAGAGAGATGACCTAGAGTGGGTTTGAAGGATTTTCATGGAGAGAAAAATTAAAGCTTATTTTGCTGACACAACTGAAGTGACTCATTCAATAAACTATTATTTACACAATGAAGTGAACAAAAATAACTTTTATTGCTTAGGAAATGGCAAGATGGCAGAATAAAATGCCAAGAATGTTATTTAATATTTTATTTTGAATAAAGTCTGCCAAGGTCCAGGATATGAGATTCATTATCTCTATCCAAGAGGTCACCCAGAACCTTTCTAACAGATCACCGAGAACCAACTTGAAGATCCCTCGGACTTCTCATTTTCCATCTAATAAGTCTCTAGATCCTCTCTGGAAAGTAGCTTTCAACTCAGTTCCTTCCATTACAATTTACTCTATTTCCATGGTTCAAGTTTTTGCCTTCTGTTACCTGGAATACTGCAATAGCTTTTATTATCAACACTTTGCTGCCATCTATGTCCCTTCTGGTTCATCCTTCATATTATAGGTAAAGTCACCCTCTCTTACACTGACATCCATCTGAGCTGGACTTTTTAAATCCCTTTTTTACTTTGTCTTCCACCACTGAATTAGTTTCCCAGTTTTTTTTTTCATCCCCTAAGATTGTTTCTATTTTTGAAATGTCCTTTTCCTGTCATGTCTGATTTGCCAACAACTTAGGACCCATTCCGCTGTGTCTTTCAGAAGATATCCTAAGTTGCTATTTGGCTAAGCATGAAGCTGCACAAGATTGACTGGGGTACTGTGTGACATCAGACTTACTCGGAAGGTATCGTGCAGGAAGCACAGATTGTCAACAAGGTAGTACCTTGTGGTGATGCCTCAGTGAAAGAGCCTTATATAGCCAGTGATGCAGCAATCCACTCAGCCCTCAAGAGCTATCACCTCACCAAGGGACCACTGAGGAGCAAGATGGGGTCCACATATGAAGGAAGTACAGGTGCTGTTCTGGCAAAAAGAATTCATATTCATCACAGGGCAGATATACATTCTATAGTCAGTTTTCATGGGTCATTGTATAATTCCAGGAAGTTCAAACTTATGACTCCCTCTCTCATCTAGCACTTGCATTTCATTTATTGTTCTCCCAGTATTTGGATTTTACCAATCAGGGAATATTCTATCATGAGTATGGTTGACTAGCAACATAGTTAATACATATCATTTTATCTTAATTGTAATGTTACAACTATAGCTGATTCTAGAATGACCAGAGAGGTTCATAAGTATTATCTCTATGGATTTTGGACAATATTTTTCCATAAAAATTAACAAGAATGGAAATATGAAGTTTCCAGACATATTTTAGATTGTCGCTTCTCATTCTTTAGCTTTTATAAAGGGCAAATTGCTAGTTTTGGTAATATGGTATTATTTTTAAAATCATATCTTTCAAAAACTACTAGATAAAGCAAAACAGTATGATCTATGTTAAATGACAGGTTTAATACTTTTAATTGAGTGAATGTGGCTTTTAATCATACCAGCTCATGAATTAAAGATCATCATTAAGTTATGGGCTATGGAGGACTTGTAATAGCTCTACACGCAAGTTCAAGTGACTCCTCAATCTAGAGAAAACGATGACCTCTAGATTTAATGCATATGTTATTAGCAGCTTGATCCCTTAGATTCAGTTCATGAATTTTAATCCTCTCTGAAAGATGTTCAAGTTGATTGAAAAAGAGGAGCTGGAGGTAAACAGGAGCAGCTGTTTACCAGAAAAACTCCTTCTACCTGACCCCTGCTGAGTTAACACAATGGCTTCTGAGAGAACGTTATGACTCATTCCCCTCCTGGTATTTACCACACACTCATAATTCCTCTTTCTTATAAACTGCTTTCATCCTACCCTGGTCAGGAAACATCATTACCCCTACTTGGAACTGACTCAGACTTGTGACAGAGGTCAGCTCATTGCAGTTTGGCTGATCCCTATTCAGTCTTGTTTGCATCATCCCACTCTACAACTCTGGGAAGATTGCATGTCCTGAAGAATTCAGCTAAAGTTTGACGTTTATGCTGTATTGCTATGAAAGTTTAATGTTGAAGTGACTTAGAATGAAACCTAATTACTGGAGAGAGGAAATATAAAGAGGAAAGCAAGCAAGGAAGGAAGAAAAGGACAGGGGCTGGCAGAGAACAGTGAGTTCCCACAGTAGAGTGACTATGGGGGAATCAATTGCAATAGAAAATGATTTTCTCACCCTGGCCCAAATGCTCAGGTGGGAACGGTGAAATCCAAGGTCAACCTGAGTTCCAATCTTACCCTTCTGTGCTCAGATATCAATCCTTCCAGCTATCAGTGCTCTTGTCTCATATCGGTGGAAAAAGAGAAAATGTTTCTGTGCTGGGAGGAAATGCTGAAACATAAATCAGGAAGCTGAGCCTGTCTTAGATGTGAAAGAAAACTGGAGGGTACCCCCAAGTGCTTCACTGAAGCCAGTGTCTCCCTGTGGTGTGTGATTCTTATATGAGTATTGCATGTGAGTGTGCGGTCCATATAGAAAAACAGACCCTACATATAGTATGCTGTGGCCATCAATAATTGAGGAATGATGAGGACATTTCATGATAAAGTAGAAATGAGTTTGCTTAACATTAGTATTTCTGCAAGGATGAAGCCATTAGGTTATCTAACAAGATACATGGAAGGGTCCCTCTGCTCCTGATTAGTAGGAGATAGCCAAATATGAATTTGTGTATTTGCATATACTTCTTAAAATGATTACGTTTATTTTCTGCCACTGGCTTAATTGAGTGGCAGCAATCTGATAGTGTAGCAGAAAATCCTCTTCTCTCCAGTATACTTCAGTTTGTTAGTTTCCCAGGTAATAGTTGCTATTCCAGTTCTGGTTGCTTCTGTCTCTTAGCAATGGCTGGTCACTGTAACGCATAGCTGGTCACTATGACGTGCATTGTATAAACTAACCCCAATCGACAAGTCATTCTGCCCCTTACTTCCTGCTTGCTCTAGACCACCCAAGATCAGGGCCTGATACTCTGAGAATGATCCCAGTCAGTGCCCACTGATGTAAATAAATCTGCCTCTAAATCCGGGTATCATTTTGGTGTTTCTGCCTGTTGTTGCATCTGGTGCATCAGCCAGGAAGACTGACCGTGCTGACCTCTTTAGTCACTAGTTGCTGTCCTCATGGAGGAGCAAGAACCTCTACAGTGGAACAGAACTCTCTGCCTTCACATTTATACATATTGCATTGTCTCTCTAGTGTAAAAATAATAATAATAATAATAATAAACTGAAAGAGTAATAAGATCCAAAATGTATAATAGATAGTGTAATAATGAAAGGGAAAGTGCTCAAAAGGAAAGAACAACCTGTAGGTGTACACATATAACTGAATATATGTTTAAATGTGCAAGATAGATAACCATACCGCTAAGTTTTTGATAGTTTATCAAACAGAATAGTTTTTGCTGTCATTGTTCGATTGTTCATTTTTATGCTTTGATTTTGCAACTTGAATAACTACTTCTGAGATAGCAATATGTAATATATCCACTAGTGTTGATTTCTTAATGTTATTTTTTCTTAATGTGATTTTTTTGAAATTCTGTATCATTTCTACCCTTTTTCCTGCTTTGCTTTTTTTTTAAATTAAAAAATTTTTTAAAACTCCCTCTGTTAAAGTTACCATTACCAGGGCAACAGAGAGTCTTGCTTCTCATCCTTTTGCCAGGCACAAACTTGCAGACTAGGAGGACATCTTCTTCACACCACGCCAGTCAGCCTCCCTTCATTTAACCCTGACTTTCAACTTTCACTGTTCCCCAAGGGAAGGATGAGGCCTTCTTCAGCCTGAGATAGATAACCACAATCCTGAAGTTCTGAAAACTCTCCTCCCAGAGGTCTAGATTAAAGACTCACCTCTGGGCCTAGCCAACAACATGCTGCCTCACTGTGACTCCTATTGCTCTCAGATGTCATGGGAAGCACAAACAGGCATCTAGCCACACATCAACCTGATGGACTGTTAATAACCTTGGGCAAGATCACTGTGCCATCAACAACACAACCACCACCTTACATTCTGCAGTTTTCACACCATGCACATGTTTGGACTGTTACAAGCTTTGGGAACTCTCCCACTGTTTTCGGGGAGGTTCTGACAACAGATTTGGCCCCTCTGAGACAGCCTGTTTCTCTGTCCCTTTCAACTCCATGATTCTGTCACCGTGCCCCACACCCTGAATTTGGGCCATCAACCACCTGCCTCTGATTGTGAAACTCCATCCCGGAGTAACCCCCACCTGCATCAAATAATATCCCACGCCATGAGAGACTTGACTAAAAATTCAACCTCACATCCAGAAGTTTCAAAACTACAAAATGTTTATACTTTGTCAACTGCTAAAATACACCTCTTCTGCCTGTAAAGCCAATGCAAGATCTCCAGGCTGGCAATGCTGCCATGATTGCCCTTAATATACATTGCCTCAGTCTTCTGCCACCCAGAGCCTGCTGGTACATCTGTCTGCACCTAAATAATGCCTTCTTCTGTCTTTTGTTAGCTTCTGTCAACCAGTCCCTCTTCATCTTTAAATGGAAAGACCCCAGGTTTGGACTCAAAAGCTGACTGACCTGGAATCAACCTCCTAGAGATTCAAAAACTTGTTTCCTCTGTGAAAAACACTTCTGATACACTAGAAGGAAACTCCACAAACTTCTAGGAGCTGCTGGCTTCTATAAAATTTGGGTCCTTGAATCAGCAAAAACAATGATGCTTACTCAGACTGTTAGCCCCTGCAAGCACACAGTGTTCTACCTGTGCAAATACTTGGATCTAGTCATTAAGGTACTTTGAAGTCTCCTTACTCTAACAGTCACTGTCCTTCTGATCAAGAAAGCTGAGACACTCACATTAGGTCAAGACCTAACTGTCCAGGTGCCACATGGTGTACTGGACCTCCTAAATAACTGTAGACCACTATAGATCATGAGTACATCCTATTTATAAGAGGAAGTAGTTCTGTTAAAAATGAAGTTACCTCAGACTAAGTTATTTTGGCCAAAGCTCTCCTGCTACTGCTTCCTGCTGCTATTGGAGCTCCTGCCACCAATGATGGCAAAGCTGGGCTTTAAGCTCCCTCTTGGAATCTGATTAACTAAATATCAACCCCAGTCACCAGACCTGCACTCATTGTGTTCTCCAAGCTCAAGGCACTGTGCTGGCACCTGTACCTCTGTAGCCAGCTCAGGCTTCAGTATCTGTGTTACTGGCCCTGAGCTCCCATTCCCTACATGTACTGAAAAGATAATGAAAATTTCCTGCTGTAGAAAATCATTCCTAGATATGGCCTAACTTTGATGGATTAGCAGTGACAGTAGGCCTCTGTTTGTAGCAGAGTTAACTCAAACACTAAATTAAATAAAAGCTACATACAGTATATAGGACAAAAAGCTCTAGAAAAGTTAAAAAACAGCTTGTAACTCATACACATATAAGCCAGGTGCATGTTAATTACCTCTACAAGTTTTAGAAATTCAGCCTTACATCCACTGAAAATTTTACCTTGACCAGACACCTCACTCTGAAGAGATGATTAACTTAAAGCCCTGCCCTGGTCACTCTGGGTGCTGACCAGTCCACACATGACTAAAGCCTAAGGACACAGTTCACAGAATTGCTGCATAACTATTCTTGATTTTTATGTCTTTTCAGGTTGCTTACCCTAGTCTTTGCTTCCTTGCCCCCTGCTAGGTGTGGTTTTATTGTCTTAGACTCTATGGACAGTTGCCCCAAGAAAAGAGAACAACCAATCAAACACTTGACCAAGATTTGATGAGAATCTAAGTCACATTGGATACTCTCCTAGCTCAGATTATCTCCCTCACTATCTTGCCAAAGTAATGTTACACAACATACAGGCCTAAATTATGGCTCTTCCTAAGAATAACTTAAACAAAAACTATGTAATAAGACAATCTTGGGGAGCTTGGCTAGGGCCCAACCTAGGATCACTGACAATCCTATTGGTACTGTGTCTAGTTTAGCCTTGTCTCAAATCACATGTACAAATCACATTATAAATCATATGTAATATATCCAGTAAAGATTTGTCAGGGAAAGTAAGAGTGGAAAATGTAATAGAAAGTGCCTAGCAATCCTATATTACTGGTACTACATTATTTTCATTTCATAAGGGAGGAAACTCAAGTTACATAATTAGTGTAAAGGCTAAAATCTAGCAAGTAATGAGCAGGATATTGACTTCAGTAATTTGGTGCAAGACTCCATATATTTTAGCTACTACACAAACAACATCAAAAATCTAAATGAATACAGGCTTGTGCATACTTTGGGGGAAGAATAAAGAACAATAAAATGAGGTCAGTCCTGACTTTTTACATTGCTTATTTAAACACGATTCTTGAATTTTTAAAGACTGTACAGAAAATCTTATCCCTGCTAATAAGTAGTATTAGTTTTATTCTACTCTTGGTTGAAGTAAAATTGCATGTTCATCGCGACTCATATAGAATCTCTCTCTGTGCCTGTTGCAGCATGTATATCCCTTATTATAATAAATAATCACAATCCTTCCAAGTGATTGTGACTAAGGCATCTATCTCATTGGACTGTTAGTGATTCCAGGTCAGGAGCTGATAATTTAACATTATATTTTCCAAAAGTAGTGAGCACTCTACCAGAAATATAACAGGTAATAATAAATGTTTGTTGAAGAAATACCTGATTATACTCTTTTATGAGATTTATGCTTGTGGTTGGTTAGATCTATGATTTCAGTTAGTAGTCCAAAAGTTTACAAAGACAACCTGTAGAAGTTTTAACTTTCACTTATTGTGAACTCATCTAAAGCATGTTCATCGTGAACTTGGCTTTTATAATTTTCCAGTAATTTGACTAGCTATTCATAGCCTTAGAAGACTAGAGGTGGCTGAAAACCATTTTGTCACCCACAACCTTCCTGCATAGTGGGTGTTGCACTGCAATAAGAACAGGTCTTAGATGGAAGTCAGCCATACAAATGAATGAGACATTCATACATCCAGTTCTGCTGGCTATTACACTCTCTTTTCTCTGTCATTTTGCATACATCATAAGTACAATGATTAAAGAGTTTATGTAACCTTCCAGCTGAATCAGTAGTAAAACTCCCCAGAAGAATAAGAAGTAGGACCTGTACAATGGTTCTAAAGTATAACTTGAAGATGTTATGCTGCTGGGTTTACCAGATTATTTTATTGTATATCAAGAAAGGTGGAGATAGTTGTAGAACATTTCTTGGAAACCACATTTCTTAACTATCACTCATTTGATCAATTAAAAATTATTTTGCCAGTTAGAAGCCTTCTGGAAAACATTTTCACTTTTTGAGGAACGTGTAGTCCTTCAGCCTTAGGGTTTTTCAAGGTGATCTACTCTTCAATGTGTGATCTACTATTAGAGTATGAGTACTAAGAATCTTTCAAAAGTTAACTAACTGCATCTAAAATATAGATGCTTTAGCCTTTATCTATATTGAAGTACTTAAAGGAAATGAGAGTTCTAGTTGTTAGTTACACAGTTACCACTCACTGCTTGGTGTAAAAAGTCTTAAATTTTTAACTTAATCAAACTGATGGATATGTAGAGTTATTGCATTATATTGATTGCTTATGTTTCTTTGGTAAATAAGAGGTTTTTGAAGCTTTTCCTATATTTATATAGATGTAATCTTTGTGAAATATCAGTTCAAGTCTGTTACTCATTTTCTAATTTAGTTGTCTTTTCAAAATTGATTGTGGGGATAGTATATTTTTAATGTTTTCATAGCAAGTACATATCTATTTTCTCAAATTATCATGTTTCCATTTTTTACAGTTCTTTTTAATTTTAATGTAGTTTAATTTATCAATTAGAATTTTATTTTAGGTTTGGACTTTGCAGTGGTCACATTACATGCTTTTAATAGAAAACAGAAGGAAGTGAGAAAAAGTGATTGCCTTAAAATGAATTTGCAATAAGTTTATTCCCCAATATTTGGTAGTCAGAAACTTTTGTTTATACTCTCATCAAATTTTATAACATCATTAAAATATTTTTCTGATCCACTTTTATTCATAATTTGCTAACAGGCATTTCTTTTTTAGACTTCTATTAATCAAAAATAAATGTGAATCCTCATGGCTTTTCCTTAAATTCCAATGGTTTCAACATCACAGTACTTAATTCTTTCTTCCATGCATCAGAAAAAATAAGTACAAGAGACATTACTATGGCACCATGAGGCCAATGACAATATAACTAGTTTTTTTCACAATCAGAATAAAGGAAAGTGCTTGTTTCCCATTAAATCACTGAATAAGCTGCCTCTGACACTTTTAAAGTCACTAGTGCTGTCTATGCATTCCCTGAAATGTTTGTATTAGGTAAGTAATGGAGTTAATATTGTTACCAGCAATGATTTGAGCTCACCAAAGTTTTATAAATTCCTGGTGAATGAAAGTTTTTAGGAAGAGAATGTCTCTGTGTACTAGGAGTCAGATTGCTAAAAGATTATTATCCCACTTTATGTTATATTTTATAATAAACTCTGAGCAGTCATAATAAGGTTTCATCTTATTTTTGACAAATCAAATCCAAATGAGACTCTCAACTATATTCCATCCAAAATCAAGAGTAATGTTTGTGATTTGTCTTTTGATTATTGATATTTTTATTTTTAAATATTAGATTGTGTCTAGATGAACCAGTATTTTTTATGACTCAGATATGAGAAGCAGTGCTAATTGTCTAATTTTTATGAAAAGTCAGGAGGATCACTCAAAGGAGATAGACCTTGAGGCTGGTTTGAAACAGTGAATGGCTGGCCAGAGGCAAAATTAGAAAGTAATATGAAAGTTATTTAAGAGATAGATGGTAGTAAAGGCAGTGCAAAACTAAATTTAGGAAGCCAATTGACTACAGGTAAGTTTTAAAATGGCAGGCGTTAACTGTTTTCAAACTACTCAGATGAAACTGTAAATCAAACTTGTGGATGATAGGTTTATATGTTAAAATAACATTTTATGTATAATACACTGAGCTATAATGAGCTATATAATTAAGCCATTTTGCCCTGTATTGCCCCATTTATTTCATC
The DNA here is from genome assembly GCA_004027455.1 of Hydrochoerus hydrochaeris. Taxonomy (NCBI): domain Eukaryota; kingdom Metazoa; phylum Chordata; class Mammalia; order Rodentia; family Hydrochaeridae; genus Hydrochoerus; species Hydrochoerus hydrochaeris. The sequence continues at coordinate 134,082 of PVLA01002344.1, read as the reverse complement.
TTAATTGACTGTACATTAATTATATCATATTTATATTTCTCATCTGTAATATTATTTCCAACTATAGCATCATATTTGGTGAATCTCAATTTCCTTATGTGAACACATTTTAATTTCTCCATTTTAGATCTAAAACTGCACAATCACTTTTCAGTTACTTTTCTACTTATCTTTTCTAAAAATTATGAAGTGTGATTGAGAAATACAGTGGCTGTTTAATTTTTTTGCATTTATTATCATGAGACATATTACCATTAGTCCTCCTCAAAATGCCCTCCCTCACTTTTAACACACCTATCCAATCATTCTTACCATTTTCCAAAGCGGTTTTGGAAGTCCTCTTTCATGTCTTCATGAGGTATGGTCAGTGCTGTGGTGAATACTGCAGCTGAGTGTCACCCAAGGGAAATGCAGCTTGTATAAACAGGAATGTTTCCTCATCCACATAGTCACTGGACCAGGCACATGTAACTTCGAGATCTTCCTCAAAATCAAAGTGACCATCAAGGGTACATGTTTTGAATTAGTTCAGAACATCAAGGCAGCCATGACAGTACAACTAAGGACAAGAAAGAGGACTTTCAGAACTGCTTCAAAAAGTGACAAGAACAATGGGATGCTTCAAAGCAAAGGTGAGCACTCTGAGGGAGATTAATGGCAATGCCTGTTATTCTAACACATTTTTCAAAACATAAACATTAATTGTATTTTTAGATCACAGCTTGAATCTTCAAGTAATCTTAAGCAATTTCATAATTTATCTATAATCTAACATCATAAAAATCCTTTTAAATTACCTTCTTTATATTTAGCCCAAATCTTTCATATTGTCTTGTAATTGCCTTCCTTTCTGTTATGCAGAAACTGAGGACAGGTTGTCACCTTTGAAGGTCGTGAATCACTGATCTTCCACATGACATAAGATATGACTGACTCTGCATCTTCAGTGTTTTTTGGACATTTATTAACTGTGGTCGCTCTCTCAGTTTGCTTTTATGCACATCTGATCCTCTTGCTCATAGTACTAAAATATTCCCTTTTGTAGGCACTCACTCCTACCAGGAGATTTACATAAATTATTTTTCAGAAGGAAGTAATAAGAAGGAGGATGCCTAGAAAAGCTAAATGGTTTGTCCAGATTTATATGGAAATAAGTACCAAAAGCAGATTTGAAGTTTTGTCTGGCAGATTCCTAAGTCTGTGCTCTTTGTCACCACACAAACCAGTGATAACGAACTTATTCAGTATGTTCTATGCATTTAATGTTAGGCTATTAGAAAGTAAAATAAATAAATAAACAGATTAAAAAATAAAGATTCTTGTCCTGTGAACTAGTAGACTATGAGCTAGGGACATTACATAAGGAAAATATTTTAAATACTTTTAATCATTTTCATATGATACCAAGTATTCTAAATATTAGAATAACCAAGTATGAAACTATTTGAAGTTGTTACATGAAGTCTATAGGATAAGGCTGGATTTAAATTTGTCTTCGTGTTCACATGATGCAGGAGACATGCTGAATGGTCGAGCTGGAAAGCAGAGTTGTAAACAGCTTCTTGGAGGTGTTATGACTTGAATATGGTTTGCATTCTTTCCCTGCTACTGGATTTTCCATATTCACTAATATTTAACTTGAGATTAGTTTTGGAGAATTCATTCTTCAGCTTTTCCACTCTTTCACTAAGTATCAAGAGATGTTCCTTCCTTGCTGCATGCTAAAGATGAAAGGAAATGTAGGATAAAACAAGGATGATGATGTGATTCTCAGTGATGGTACGTGGAAATTTAAAGTATCACTGAACTAAGGTGAAGTTTTTTGGACCGGCTCATTTCTTTTGTTAATCATGTTTTCCACATGGACTCTAGATTTATCTTTAACTCTTTAGATTTAAATATGTTAACATCCCACACAATCCATGATTGAAACGCCTTTAAAACAATAGGGCTTTTTAAAATCAATAAGGGTTTTCTAATTTTTTGGTGATGATCAATTAAAGTTCATTCAATTTTTTTCTCTTATGCTTGCTATGTGTTAATGTTATGAATATATTTTTTCATTGTATGCACAACTATGTCTTTAATATTCTTTCAGTTTTTTATTTTACAGAGAAAAACAGTAAAAACAATTGAAGAATTTTAAAACAAGATAATAAGAGATGAACAATGCTTAAAATATTGTGTGTTGTTATCCTCAAAGTGGTTGCTCAGTATACAAGCTATAGGCATGAAAAACTGATCAAACAATAGAAGACAACCCATTCTTTTCAATGACCCAATAGAAATTGGGAGTATAATTATCTTAGCTATATTGCACTTGCCAGGCAGGCACTATGCTGCTGAGCTATATCCCTAGTCAATTTTTTTATGGAAATGTCTATCTGCAAATATGATAGATACCTATGTTGAATTACTTTCTTATTTATTTCATTTATGCCTTACTTTCGATCATTTTTTGTTTACATGGTTTTGTTCGCATGACCAGACAAAGATTCACTCAAATTTATTCCATCCTGCAGCTTGCATTTTATTCACTAGTATTTACTGTATTTAGCATGAAATTAGTTTTAGAGAATTCCATTACTTTGTTTTCAATTAAAATTTTAAGAGGACTGCATTAGGACTTAACAGTTTTAAGTTTGGATATTCGTAGCCACAGGGACAAAAGTGAAGATTGTTGATCTTATAAAAGAAGAAGTACAGAGTTAGGGTAGTCAGAGACAGTGATTCAGAGGCTCACATGCAAATTCAGAAACCCAAGTGTTTTCCATCTCTTTTCTCTGCCATCATATGCTAGTCATTCTCATCTCTTCTGGTCATAACATAATCAACACAGCTCTCAACATTGTGCATAGTCATCATAACGTGGACTAAATAAAGAAGTTTTTTCCATGCATTTATTACCAAGGTTCATTTCACAAAGCTTTGCTAGAGTTGTTCTTATGGTTATTAACCACCTGTCTCCAATATGTGCTTCATGAAAAGAGATCAAATGATTGCAACTGACTTTGAAAACCCTATTATACACAGACTGGGATCTAGAGATGGAATTACTGTGACTTTTAGTGGGGTCTGCTTTCCAAAAAAAAAGCAAGGGGGATACCTGAGAAAACTAGGGCTCTGCTGGCCAAGAAATGGAAATATTTGGAAAGTTTATAATCACTTGTGTCCTCTAATGTTATCCAATTTCCTCTTTAAAATCCAATTTTGAGACCCTAGGGAGAGAACCAGTCAGCATCTCCTGAGATCCCACCATGCTGGAACTTAGGGTGCTAGGTAAGAAAGCAACCCACTCACCTCCTGGTAAGCAGCTGTGGCTTGAGCAAGCAGCAGGCACCTCAGGGAGGGAATCAGCCAGCATCTCCCCAGATTCTGCCATGTTGGAACTTAGGGCTCTGCCCCTACCCCCCATTAGCAAATGGGAGCCAGAGGTCTGAGCATATCTTGGGAGGTTGAGTGTATGCAATATAGCGAATATGGGGGATTTCCTTCTACCATCTCTTTGAAGACAAATATTGTTATCATTGTTTTGCTTTGTTCTGATTAATGATATTGCTCTATTCAATATTCAGTTTTGATAGGTTCTATAATGTTCTGTATTTGGTTTGATTTCTCTATACCTGATTGAAAGGACAACTCTTGTGAAGATAATGAGATATAGTAGGGTACTTATTACTGTAATCCCGGTAACCTGCTGTGATGTTCTATACCAGTTTCACTGCATTGTCTCAAATGGCTTTGTTCTGTCTTGTTCTGTTGTATTTTACTATCTTCAAAATATTTTTTTAAATGAAAAATTCCAATTTTGACCATATGTGAAATTTCAGCTTGTAAGTAACTCCCCACATTTCACAAAGTTTAAGTGTATTTGTAAACTATTTGGCTTACTTATAGGCCTTAAGATTGTATAAATAATGAGTTTTATAGTTATGTAAGTAATATATTCTTATTTATAACAGTCTATAAATTTCTAGAACTATCTTTTCAGTCTATTTTCAGGTCCTAAGACTGTCTCTTTGATTTGACTTTATCTAGTTGGATATATATATATATATATAAATTCAGTATAAGGTAAATGACCTTGGTCGTATCTAGAGTCATTACTTATGCAGAGCTAAATTCTTCTCCTTGTCTTGCTCTTAGGGAATGCACTCTGAATTATACAGACCCCCAGCCTGATGTGGGGGTTATCAGTGAAAGAAGGGATGATATCCAAGAGCTTTATTTTCTGCCCTCATGGTGTGAGTGAGGCCTAGTCATGACTTTGGTAAGTGGTGTATTTGACTCTGTTTGATAGGAAATCCCTCTGTGATGAGCATCCTCTCTTCTCCCACCCTTTGTAAGTAATCCGGTTGGCTCTACTTATGTGACGGCACCCTCTTTCTGGAGCTGTTCAGAGGTTAACCCCTCATGTGGGGTACATGTAAGACTTATGAATGCTTATCATGCCTCTCCCAGGTTTTCCTTAGTTGCAACAGAAAAGGCGAATCTTTGTTTTTAGGACTGTCTTAATCAATTGGCATCTACTTGGTGGCTTAAAACAACAGAAATATGTTCTTTTCATAGTTTTGGAGGCTAAGATTCTGAGACCAGGAAGTTGGCAGGGCTCTCCCAACCCTCAAGAAGAAAATCTTTTTTTCTTTTCTAGCTTCTGGTGTCTTCTGGTGATCTTTGGCTTGTGATTTCTCCACTTTCCACCTCCTTCTCATGGCCTTCTTTTGAGTCTAGTCTTCTTTTTTTGTGTTTCATAATGTTTGTCATTGGATTTAGGGCTCACCCAATGATGATTTTATCTGGAGATTCTTAATTACAAAGACAATACATCTTTTGGGAGAAGTCATTCACCCCATGAAGGGGATAGGCATGTGGGATCTATCTCAGTACTATTTGTGTCATGCTGCCATCTATCTGGCTTCCTAAAATCCTGCAGTGCATGGTCCATCTTCTGGATTTTTTTCTCTATAGTCACAATGAGGAAACAATTCTTACTCTGCTTTTAAATGCCTTCTGTACTTCAAGAGGTACTTGGACTTACTCCCTCTCATCTTCTCTCCCCTATTCAGTTTTAATCTTTGTTCATAAATTGTTTCATTATTTGTTTGTTTGTTTTGAGATAAGTTGACATTATGTAGCCTAGACTAGCCTCAAATTCTCTATGGAGCCTAGGCTGAACTCAAATTCATAATTCTACCTTAGTCTCTCAAATGCTGGGATTATAAGTATGTACCAGCATGCCTCCTAAATTGTTTTATCCTTGCAAACATTGTTTTACCCATTCCTGGCCCATAACCCAACTCCCTTATACATATTAAACTCTGTCAAATGCTTTTTCTGTAGGAAGGTGAGGCTGAGTAGGAACCATATCCATTCTTTTTGTATCACATCAAGAACAGTGCTTCTCTGGATTAGTGATTTGGAATCAAGATCTTTGGCATCAGAAAGAACCCTCTCTATTGCCATGAAAACCATTTAGTTTAGTCTCTAGATAGGAGAAGAACCAACAGGAGCAGGAAGGAATCCATTCAGCTGACACTTCAAAACTCATCCTGTCCCACTTACAAATTGAGAATTCTTACTCATGTCTGCTCAAAAATGGTCTTCTTTTAAGCTGTTTTATGCACCGAGAAATTGTTGAAAACATTGTCATCTAAGTTATTTTTTTCTTGACCATTTGAGTAACATGATGATGCATAAAAACATTGAAATTCTGCTCTCTCAAATAAAAAAAGAAGCAATTTGGGGGATGGAAAACTCAAGGTCTACTTATTCTTTTGAAATAAATAAACCATTTTCTCTTCTCTTTGAGCATAATGGTTTGTACATATAGCTACGAGATTGATTTGACTGCAGTTTACTACAGAATTGGTTAAAACATATCTATCTATATCTATATCTATATCATCTGTATCTGTATCTATTGGTACCTTTGCTATTGAGATTTTGTTTTCAGAGCCTCCAAATTTAGAATTTATAAACATTGCAAAAATTTATTTGAAGAGATTTTTTTTATCTCTCAAAAAATGTCCTTTCCCAATAAAGAGATTATGTTGGAGAGGGAGATAGCTCTGAGGGTAAAGATTTCCAGTATCTAAAAGAGGAGGTAGTCTAGAATTTTCTCTCAGGAACCTGAAAGAAATGGGAATTTGGAGTTGGGAGACACAAATAAGGAAGATTTAAATAACTGAGAATGTAGTAGGAGAGTAGGTGGCATGTGCCAAGTCACCACAAACTTTACAGCTTAAACAACAGAAAGTTACTCTTTCAGTTCTTCAGTTAGAAGTCCCATATAGATTTTACTGGACTAAAACCGAGATTTCAGCAAAGCTGCACTCCTTCTGGAGGCTCTAGAAGGCTTTTACTTGCTTTTTTCAGCTGGTAGAAACTGACCATATTCCATGGTTCATCATCCTTTGCTCTACTTCTAAAGCCAGAAATGTCATTCTTCTCCTTGCCTCCATCAGGGAACAAAAGTCCCATTTATCACAGGCAGGAGAGAGTCTCTGCTCTGAGGACCCACCTGATTACTTTGAGTTTACTAGTGCAACAAGGATTATGGCCTTCTCAAAGCCTTTAATATTGTCATATATACAAAGTCTTTTTTTTTTTACCTTAGTCAAAAATGTGGGGGATTAAAATATAAGCATTTTACAGGGCCTTATTATGCCCACAACAGATGGCATAGGTTACCCAACCTAGGAACAAGAGAATCTCCCATCCACTTCAAGTTCCCTACTCTGTATCATGAGACATATTTTATATAAGCATAAGGTGAGCTCCTGAGCCTTGGAGTTTTCATTTAACTGCCAGAAAAAGGACCCAGGAACTTTTGCCTTCATCTCCTGAAGACAACAGTGACATCTTCCTTGTGGATACCAGGGAAGTGAGGCAAGTTCAATTGCTAAGAGAAAGTTTTCTTGCCTGTCTGACTTCCCAAGCTGAATCACTAGTAACAGGTGTCTATTATATTAATAATATATTTCAGTAACAAAATCTTTTATTGACAATATCAACAGAAAATTAGTTTTCTATAATAAACATTGCACTTAAAATCTACTGGCCTGGTCTATTTTACAGGCTGCAGAAAATAGTTTTATATTTGTGGATGTTTTCCATGAACCATGTGTTATGGTTTATGTTCAGGTATCCCCTCCCCGCCATGCCACATGTGATCATGGATGCCAGCCAAATCTAGCATTTGTGATTTGTTCATTGTCTAGGGCTTGGATTGGTGGTATGAGTGCTACACTCACCCTGGGGTGGAGCCAGCATACAGTGTAAAGGCAGGAAGAAGCTATGTCTTTTTGTCTCATTGTTTGGGCTTCCTGTTTGCAGTGCCTATGAACCATGGCCCCACCAGGCTACCCTGCCACTTGGAGAAAATTGAATTTGGACTGAAACCTCCAAAATTGTAGGAAATAAACCTTACCTTCCCTAATTTGAGTGTCAGGTATTTGGGTGAGAGAAAAGTAACCAAGATGCCATGACATTACTTAGAAATGCTTTTGTTAAAAGTGTATCCTATGTTATATGCTTATAAGTTAATTCTTGCCTCTTCTTTCACAGTGGATATGTCTAGAAAAGCTTAAGGAATCTCCACAGGGGCATCACATTTTAAGGATTCTGAACACAAGATGATTTTCATTTTTAATTGACCTTCTAAAGTTTTGTCCTGTCCTAGGGTGTCCTATTCAAATAAATCAATCATGAGATTATCATAGGAATTAAATTTGTATAAAATATATGCCAATAAAGCCAATGGGCAACTATATATAGTCTTGTATTATTTTGCAGGAAATACACCTCTGTCCCCACGTGTAGTGATTGTAGTCATGTGACAGGTAGAACAAGATAAAAAGATTTAGATTTCAGTCTCACAAAACAAGGTGTTATAGTTTGAGGGAGGGCACATGCTCCGCTATCAGGTCTTGAGAAGAAGATGACAGTGAGAGCCTCGAGTATTTCTTTACAGGTTATAATATGTAAACCTCAGAAGGGAGATTTAGGTCTTGTGCAAAATAACAGCACATATTGAAAACATTCATAAAGCTAAGTTTGTTCCAAGTGGACTATTAACTGCTAGACAACAATGTTCTCATTTACAATTTAAAAATAAATGGGTCATTTAAACTAGGTTATCTGCAAATCATAATGGGAATAGGGAGGTTTATATGAAAGAAGGAAGGGGCAATGGGAACAATGCACCTGTGAGCTCTGGAGTCTGCAAGGCAGTGGGGAGTCCACACCTGTGAGCCCAGGCACTTCTGAGCAGCTGTGCGTTTGCAGATACCTGTCCCTCTGGAGACATGCGTATGTGTCTGCAGAAGCACTCTATTTAGTCAAGAAAGCAAATATCCATGAAGGAAGTAAAATTCACATTGAGTGAAAGAGCTGGTCAGGGAAAATCTAGGGCATAATCCTTCGAATAAATGGCTGTAAGAAAGGCAGAATGATATTTAAAGTACAAAAGGAGTGGCACAAAGGAGTGCCTTCACACTTCCAAGAGAACTGCAAGAAAGCTTGTGATCTGTGAAGTTGTGAAGGCAAGAAGATCTCACGACGATGAAGTATTTCTAAGAATCAGATACATCTATATGTGAAGGTCAGCAGTTTATTCATTTCAAACAGTGTCATTTGCATTATTTTAATGTGAATAAAGGTACAAATTTATGAGGCATCTTAAAATACTACACTATAATATTAAAATAATAATAACAATAACTTGTACATAAGATGTATGATCTATAGCAACTCATAAGCATTAATTTTTATTTATTTTTAGGTCTTGGGCATATACATCAATAGCCTCACACTTGCCAAGCACATGATCTACCTCTGAGATATATGTTCAGCCTCCATATAAATATTTTTAAGATATTTTAGCTCAATATATTTAATTAAAAGAGAAAAAATCATTTAAAGGATACAAAAGTTTGCACTGCTAGAAAAAATAGTCTTGCTAGGATGTTAATGGCAGTGCTAAAGTCATGAAACTACAAACATACAGATTGAAAGAGAGTAAAAGTAAGAGAAGATACTTTGCCAATAATATGTTACTAATCAAAGCCAGCACCCTTACACTTGAAAGATTGTGGAATAAGATAAAGATGAAGAACAATATTCATGATACTGAGACAGACAGGATGTGAATTGTCAAGAAACACCATGTTCTTGCATAGGACAAGCATTTTATAAAACCAGAGCTGTGCATTTTTCATTTTATTCTACCCTTTTCAGCCTTACCAAGTGGATCCAAATACAAAACACTATTAACTCTGAGGTTCTAAAATAAGAATTGAGTCATCTTTTTTCTTCACGTTCAATCCCCTCGGCTTCTTAAACTTCTCTTGAGCCAGGAAGTTTTATAGGCAGTCATCATTTCTGATTCATTCAATCTTTTGTTCTGTGTCTTAAAAGCTCAGCAGGTTTAGATTTGATAACAGAGCTTCAGTACTTTACAAAAACAGTCAAGGAATTTTTCTTGAGCAGCAGCATGGTGCACAGCAGCATTTGTGGACTGTACCGGCCACAGTCACCTAGTGTAGCTATTGAGTACTGTGCAATGGGAGGAGGGCTAGAAAACATGCAAAATGTTGCCCTGCTGCTGAGGCTTTGGATGTCTGATTCTACAAGTGGGTAGCACTGTATGACCGGCCAGTTCCTAAGAAGGAGAAGGAGCTCCACACTGCTTGTGGCTCTCCTGGATGGGTCCTTACCGTTTGCATGCTCTGCAGCTGCCAGCTGTCCCCTTCTATCAAATTAACTGCGTGCTAAACCTCCAACCTCCTCCCGTTTGGGTAATTCTATTGTTCATAGAGAGGATCCTGACAGAGTCTCGCTTGTTTAGCTGAAAAGTGATGCATATATTTTATCTTAAAACCTAAATAGTGGCCAGGGATTTAGCTCAGTGGCATAAGTACCTGTCTGGCAAGTGCAAGATTATGAGTTTGATCCCTGGTATCAACAAAACAAAACAAAACAAAACCCCAAAACTTAAATAGTTAGAAGAGTTTGTAGTGAAATGTGCATTTCTCTCCTCTATATCTTAGATTTTCAACCCTCCCCTCTACAGGGATAATCACATTTATGTAGCAAGAAACAGGTGATGCTATATGAACAAAGATACAGACATGAAGGCATAAAGATACAGATATTGCTGTATATCTCCATACTTCAAAATTAATTAATATTTTAGTATAGTTTTATGTATACAGAATAATTCAGAAAACATTTATAAATTTACCACTACTCCTCACTCCTATACAACTTCTCCTATTATTAACCTCTTGTATTAGTGTGCTACATTTGTTAAAAATACAGCAATCAATTAATATTAATGCATATCTTTACATATAGTACATAGTTTACCTATGACTTATTTGTTGTGTTTTACATTTCTAGATACCTTAACAAATGCATAATGACATGCACCTACCTTTATAGTTTTTATATAGAATATTTCCATTTGACTGCCTAAAAATCTCCTGCCCTTTATCCATTCACCTCTTCCTTTATTTCTAAAACCATAGAAACCATTTTTATTATTTCTATAATTTTGCCTTTTTTGAAATGTCATATGGAGGGAATCATATAGTACATGGTCATTTCAGACTAGCTTTTCCTCATGATTATGCATTTAATGCATTTCCACTTTATTTTTGGCTTGATAGCTCATTTTATTTTATCATTAAGTAATAGTTGATTGTATATCTATACTATAATTTGTGCATTCATCTATTGAAAGGCATTTTGATTGATCCTGGCTTCTGGCATTATGAATAAATTTCTATACATATTTTTGTGCACATTTTTATGTGGAAAAATATTTTCAAATCACTTAAGTAAATACCTAGGAGTATAATCTTTGGATAACATTGTAAGACTGTTTAGCTTTACCAGAAATTTTCAGAAAACCAATGTAGCTTTTCCATTTTACATTCTTGCCAGTAGTGATGTGTACTTCCTTCAATTCATGTTTTTACCCATATTTGGTATCACCAGCTTTTTGAATTTTGAGTATTTTAATAGATATATCAGGTTGTTTTAATTTAGTAGGTACATTGTTGTTTTAATTTTCAGTTCTCTAATGGCATATGTTTCTGAGCATCTTTTCATGTACTTACTGGCACTTGATATTTCTTTGGTAAAGGATCTGCTCAGTTCCTTACCATAAGTTTTAATTGTGTTTGTTTTTATTGTATTGTTATGTTCTAAGTGTTCTTTGTAAATTTTGGATATAAGTTTTTTACAGGTGTAAATACAGTTGAGATTTTTACTACCAGTCTTTGATTCTTCTCCTGTGTCCTCCATAGAGCAGAAGTTTTTAATTTAATGAAGACTAACTTGTCAATTTTTTCTTTTGTGGATTATGTTTTTGATATTGCTTCTAAAAACTAAACATTCATATCAATTTCACCTTGATTTTCTGCTATGTAATATTCTGTAGATTTTATATTTTTATCAATTAAATTTTAGCCTGAAGTATGCTTTTTATAAATTTTTATTTTTTAATTTTTTTGAAAAATAATATGAAACTTAACAGCAAAATAATATAACATATTTATAATATGTTATAAATAATATAACATAGTGTATATAATAATATACACTATGTATTAATATCTTAAAAGTAGTAACAGTACAAGACATAGACAAAAAAGTTTCTCTCTTGCAAAAATGAAACAAACATATTATCACAAAACTTTACTTTCAATGAACCAAGAGAAACTAGTCATTATATATATATAAAAATATTTTTGAAACAATGGAGTAGTCAATTTGGATAAAAGAACAGATTGAACAAAAAGAAAACATGACAACATGATAAATCTGAAACTAATGATATGAATACAATAAATGTAAATGATTTTAATATATCACCTAAAAAGCAGAGACTGATAAATTGAATAAAAATTTCCCACAATATACTACCTATAAGGAATAACACAATATAAAGACAATATATATTTGTTTTAAAAAGGAAAATGTTAGTACTATTCAGAAGATAGCTGGTAATCTATAAATTCAATGCAATCCTGACCCAAATCACAATTTGTTTTGTGCTATCAACTAAATGAATCTAAAATTTTTGTCAAAAACCAAAGTTTTAGAAAAGCTAGCACAAAACCAAAGAAAAATAAATTCAAAGGATTGGCACTGACTGACTTTAAAACTTTCTAGAAACTACAGCATAATATCAACAAATGAATAGACAAATTGGCCAAGGGGAAAGAATGTGGGTCCAGAAATAGATGGATCCAGCTGAGTAGGGAATGAAACCTCCAAAAACTGTAAGCTAAATAAACCTTTCATTTTCTAATTTGGAGTGGTGGGTATTTAGTCCCAGCAATGAGAGCAAGGTAACTAAGACAAACTCTCTCTGACCTTCATATTCCGTAACTATCAGCCACACCTTCTATGTCAGAGTTTACCAGGCTTTGCCTGAGTTCCCTCTGCCCCTGCATTTCAGCCTGGAACTGGAGTGAAGCAAAAAGCTGCTGAAATTCTGGGAGGAATATTTCATTTGTTTCCTTCTCTCAAGGGTCAGTGTTTTTCACCACCTAAGACACCTATGGCTGTCTTATGTACCATTATTTCAAATATTTTGTCTGTTTCAATTTATTTAGGTAACTAAATCTAGTCCTTGCTACTCTATCTTGCCTAAAAGTATAAGTTTACATTATTCTTTTAACTTTTACAAAAGATTTCATTTTACTGAACAATTTCAATTTTTAAAAACAATTTTGAGTGGATTGATATTTGAGCTTTTGGGGGTATATTGTTATTACAGAAAAGGTAAAATAAAAATTCTGATGTATTATCTTTTTCACAATGTGAATTTAGCTATGTCTTATTTTAGAGACCAAATTCTTCAATGAAATATATGTGTAAAGGTGAATGTGTGGCACATACTTGTTATCTCAGCACTCTGCAAGGCTGAGGCAAGAAAATAACAAATTGGAGGACAACTTGGGCACCTTAGCCACTTAGTGAGAACCTGTATCAAAATAGAAAAATGGGTGAGAATGTAGCTCATTATAAAGGCTATGGGTTCAGTTCTCAATATATCCTAAAAAGGTATATGTCTTTAAATTTTTCATAAACATTATGAAATTATGCACCAAAAATGTAATCTTCATTTAGATCTTTGCTTTTATGTTGTTGTTTTGTTTTGTTTAGAGGGTTTACCAGGAATTGAACTCAGGGCACCATTCTTGCCAGGCAGGCACTGAGCTGCTGAACTACATCCTCAGCCTCTTCTTCATCTAGATCATTTTGAGACTTTCATTTTTTCTGCCCCATTGAAATACTGAATAAATAGCATAAAATGTATGAAGAAAATTTTAGAATTTCAAAAAGTCTCAATATTTTAGTGTTTCCTCATATTTATAAAATATTTATTAAGTATCATGTGTCAGACATGTAAGTACTTGTACGCATTTTCTCTATTATTTCAACTTCATACCATGCTATTATATGATACTGCCGTATGATTTCGCATATGGCTACAGATGAATTTATTCTTATCTCAAAAGAGAATAAAGAAAAGACCATATGTAATATAGTTTCTATGCCTTTTGTCCTCTTCTGGTTATGATCTCTTTGAGGATGTTTTTAAAATAAAATGACCAATTCAAGCCCAAATATTCTAATGTAGCCTACTCTACATGATCAACAAAAAGCATAGCTCTTGATCTAAAATGTGATTATGTCACAGTAAACCCATGGTAAGTTGAAAATATAACAAATTTAAATGCATTTAATATACCTAACCTGCCAAGTATCCTAGTTTATTTATTTTTTTATTTTAAAGAAGATAAAACAGATAAAACCAATCAAAACAAACCAGTGTAAGAGATACAGGACTTCAAAACATTATGAAATTAACAATAGTTACCACAATGCCATTTTTTTTACCATAATGCTTTTTGATGTCTTCAAAATAGCTGCAGATAACTTTGGACATTGTAAAAATCAAGCAGAACAGAATACAATAAAAACAAAACAATGAATGCAATAAAGGACTTCAAAACAAGCCAATAGGAAATTCAAAATTGCTTCCATAATACATCTTGCTATCTTTGAAATAGCTGCTTCTGCCATTGGATTTAATATAATCAAACAAAACAAAATAGAATAAAACCTAACCCAACAAAAACAATGGAAATGATATAGGACTTCAAAACAATACCATAGGGAATCAACAATGGCTACAATCCTCAGAAGAAGATCCCCTCTAGATGCCACACTGTGTACTGCTATCCTCTGAACCTATGGTCAGACCACTGGCCCTAGACCTGAAATGTTAGTGAAATACCAAAGCACCACAGGTGTCCAATTGTATTTCACCTTTATAGCTATCATTACAGCCTGTTTCTCCAGATAAGCCAGTGGCTTAAGGAGGGAGGAAAGATTGGTACTTCTTGTTTGCCAGCCTGTGTGCCGGAAAGGGCTAGAGTCTGGCTGCTCCCAGTCTGTCAGCAGCCCACATAAGGCAATGGTTCCTAACTGGGCTTGCTTGCTGGTATGGCCCTGTTCTCTCTACTCTTAACCCATGAATGGCACTAATTCACAGGGATAGGCTTGGGTCTGAGTGTTCCCAGTCTGGTAACAGCCTGTACATAGCACTGGTTCCCACACTGGGCTTGCTTGTTGGTGTGGCCTTGTTCTCTCTCCCTCCAGCCTTCAAATGGCACTAACTCACAGGGAGAGGATTGGGTCTGGATGTTTGCAGTCTGACCGTGGACCACACATGGCACTGGTTTCCAGACTGTGACTCAAATATCTTAGTTTAGAGGCATAGTACACTGTCATTTTTCTTCCTTCCTAAGTACCTGGTTGACTGGCAGCTGTGTCTGCCTGTCACAATCAGCATCCCAAGAGTATTTTACTGGATATCAATAGCCCAGGAAAAGTTCACCATTCAAAATTTAAAGTATGGTTTCTACTAACTACATAGCACTTTCACACCACCACAAAGCTTTAAAAAAGCATAAATTGAACTATCATAAATCAAGAATCACCTATACAATGAGACAATTATTTTCCATATTGTACAAATTAATTAATTAACTAATTAGTTAACATATACATAATTCAATAAATATTTAGTTAAATATCTTTTATGTGGCAGATAGTGTACCAAATTCTGGTAGAGTAGAAGTGAATTAGAAGTGGGAGTGGAAAGATGCATACAAATGGGCAGGTGTTATTGCAGAGGTAATAGCAAAATACAGTGGGCACATTCTGTGGGAATCATAGAAGGATGATTGGGACATGTGTTAAACAGAAGAGTGACAGGTTAAGAAACATAAGAGTGACAGAGACCAAAAATACATCTGGCAATAAGTACAAAAAAATGACAGTGGGAGATATTAGCAGAATAGTAGTTATTTATGAAGTAAGGGTTCTGTGGTAGGACAGAAGTACTATGTGAAAGTGAGACTAGACACCTCATTTCATACTAAAGAAGGGTTTTTATTGTGTAGTCCTGGGGATTGAACCCATGGCCTCACACATGCTAAGTAAAAGCTCTACCACTGCACTACATCCCATCTCTAAGTAATCTGTGTATAGCTGTCTGAGTTACCTTCAAAGAAGTAAATGGTCATTTGGTCAGACTATGTACCATAATGAGAGCAGAGAGTTTTTCTAAAACAAGTCTGACCAAATGACCATTTACTTCTTTGAAGGTAACTCAGACAGCTATAGGAAGAAGAGACTGAAGCCAGGAAAATGAGAAAAGCTGTTGCAGAATTGTAGAGACTGGAAAGAGTTGGGTCTGAAAATTTTAGGTGTAGTGGAATATGGAAAGAAAACAGGTGTTCAAGTGATGTCTTGAGGAAGAATCAGCATTTTGTGACACATCATATATGGGCAGTTCCAAGTCTCCTATCTTGAGGTACTCTATGAATAGTGTATCATTAACCAAAGAGATTACAGGAGTGAAAACTATGTTGGCAGGAGATGTGAAGGTAGTAGGAATAGGCTTTGCAACCTGAACTGAAGCGTGTGTGTGATGGGTAGGTGGAGGTGCCCAGCAGCACTGGAGAGAGTGTCCTGAGGTACACTCACTTTGTAAGTATGCATTACTTATGAGTAGTAGTACTCATCACTACTGATATTGATGTCTTTTGGAGTACATCAAGTACATCTCCCAACTCTCCCTAGACTCATAAAAAAGGAACTTTGACCATCATAACTTGGAAATTAGGAACATTGAAATCCAATGTTCCTAATAAATCTCATTTTGTTGGTTTTTGTCTCTCAAGATACTTTTGCAACTAAACTGGTCAATTCACCACTGGTTTTAACACTTTACAATTCATGGATCTGATATTCTGGCTCTACTTCTTGACCTCAGTAGTTAAAAATGTTGAACAGGGCCAGAACATAGTTCACTTACACTGATGGGCTGTATGGTAGTTTCACATTTTGTGCTGTTTGTTTCTTCTAATCTTTTTACTCTTCTCTGCCTTGTTTTTCACCCATGAATTCAACTCTTTCAAACCATATGAACTGATCAGTGCCCTCTGGCTTCTAGTTGGACTTTCCAGTAGGAGATGAAAGAGAGATCTGAGAAGCAGAAAAAAATTAGGATATTTTTCCTCTGTTCTCTTCTTTCCTAACTTTGGGACTATGGCAGTGGTGTTCTACCTGGTCTGTAATGATATTTGCTCCTTTTTAATCCCTTCATGTTTAGGGGTGGTAATGTGTTCTGAGTGCCAGAATTCTTTGATATATCTGTTTATACTCTTAGCCCCACCTGTACCTATGCATGAGGGCCAGAGCATTCTATAAATCCCAGCTTGGTATCTGGCTATTTATTGCCATGATCCCAACCGATGCCGCTGCTCAGTTTGACATCTAGGTTAGATGCTTTTCCTATATGATTTCTAGAAATATGACCCAATGAAATTGTTACACTAAAGAACTTACAACTTTTCTTTACAGGAAACAATTTTCCCATCTCAATACTACTTGTGGTTACAAGAATGATATGGTAAAATGGCTTAAAAGAACATAAAAAAATTACTGAAATCAGGGAATATGAATACACATTTCAAACCCATCCTTTCCATAGCTCAAGTTATTTGATTGCTATTTTCCCACTGTAATAATCATGATGTGTCAAAGTAGCTCCTCAAAATAGAAAAAATATATCAACTTGTGTCTTATCTAGAGTAATCTTTCATAATATAGCCACATTTTGTGACTCTAAGCCCTACTGTTCTCTGAGCACTATTTAGCACATAATAGAAAAGTAGCCCAGGATGAAGCTTACTTTGATCTTAGTTTAGGTATTTCTCATCAATTCTGACTCAAATAAATGAGAGGAGGCAGAGGTTCAGGTGTTCATGCTGTCAATCTTTTTGTTTATACTAAATAGAAAGAAGTATATGTTTGGCAACAGAAGAACTTCCTTCTTGCCCTTCTGAGGGTAGAATGAGGGCTTGACTTCGTTTTTCACAGAAGCAAAGTTCAAATATTCAGGGTACTAGGAAGATTTTCTGTCTTCATGATTTTGAAGATACTAGTAAAGTGAGGGATAGGTTGGTTGATTGATTGGATAGTTGGAAGTGGTGCAGAAATTTTTACCATATTCCATCATGCTTTTACTATACAGTATTCTTATTGCAGTTTCCTAAGAACATAAAATGCTGCATGATACACCAAAAAAATTTCTAACTCCAAATCCAAAAGCATTGTTAAGTCCCAAGATAATTATAGAAAACTGAAATATAGAAAAAAAAGGTACTTTTGACTGGAGCAGATAGTAGTTCACCTGGAAATTCAATAGGAAAATTCCATGGAAGTGGCATTGTTCATTTATTCTTAGAGTAGTAAAAATAAAGCATAATTTTTAAAATGCTTTAACAATAGTCTCTGAAAGGATTACATTATATAGAGTGTTTGATGCAAGTAGTAAGACTTTCCCATTAAAATTAGATGTTATATGGTTCAAAATGAAAATTTAGAATTTTCCCTGTTGAAAATCAAACAAAGAGAATCTTTGGGAAGTATTATGCTTCTATCCCTTGAGGAGCTGTTAAGTATTTTATTACTCATTTTGAGAATGCTTAGCTCTCATTGTGAAATTTGGGTGTTGTATTGCTAAGTTGATTATCTTTTTTTTTCTTAGAGCTCTGAAAACACCATATTTTGTTTATATGAAAATGTATTCTTCTTCTTTCTGCTTTGTCTAAGACCCTGTGGAACAAAATTGCTATGAATTCTTCTGATGTTGTCTTTTGTACTTTTACCTTCATTCTATCAAGTTTAGCTTTCTGCTGCTAAAATAGAAAATTTAGATAGAAAACATTGCAACTGCCATTATTAAGCACATACTATGTGGCACACACTATACTGTCCCTTCACATACACAGAATGTATGAGTTTGTGGCTGGGGATTTAGCTCAGTGGTTAAGTGCCTGCCTGGCATGCACAAGATCATGAGTTTGATCCCCAGTACCAAAAAAAAAAAAAAAAAGTTATTCTAAGACTCTATGGGAGTGTAACTACTTTCAATAAAAAAACACTTGGAGAATGAATGAGAGAGTTAAACAGTTTGCATAAAGTAACACAGTTGTGAGTGTAAAGAATTGAGACTGACCTCATAGCTAAGGCTGAGATCATAGTTTCTACTTCTTAAATTTGTTGCCATTTGTTATAATTTTTTTTTTTTGTACTGGGGATTGAACTCATGATCTCATGCTTGCCAGGCAGGCGCTTGTGCCACTGAACTAACCCCCCAGGCCACCATTTGTTATAATTATTTGATGAGCCTTTGTGTTACTCAGAGTATACAAAATATGCAAAAATAAGTTGTGTGCATCATTTCATATCCACTTCTTAATATCAAAATTAATTTACAGTTTACTTTCATGACTCTTATTGGAATGTTTTTCCCTCTGAAATTTCAGGTTTTCATTTTTTTTTTTTGATAACAGCTTAAATTCTTCAAAGCTGAAAAAGTAACCCAATTTTTGGAATCCTCATTTTATGTTTTCTTTCATTTGAAATATATTATCTCTTACATGTACCTTCTAATTTGTTAATCAATAAAAATATTTATTTTTCCTAAAATATTGCCAGGGTACCTCAAAATATAGCATATTTTATTTATTGATTACCAGTGGATTAATCTGTCCCCCGAATTGCCCCAAAGTGTACAAATTCATTTCTGAAATCAAAGTCATTTCATTTTTTTGATTCACTCTGTACATTAGTGTTCAGAAAGCAGTTTGATCAATGGTCAGCTCAATGGATCAGTAATGGTTGTAATGATGCCTTCATGGTTGTGCATTAGATGAATTTCCTAATGAATTTTTTTCAGAAAATATTATAAATATCAGGACAATATACTACATGTAGGCTTAGTTTCATTCTTGCTATGTTTTGGAAGGAATTTTTTCTACTTTTTTTTCTAAATTTTCTAAGGTTCTCCTGATCAAATAGAGACTCCACAGGTTTAACCATGGAGGTCTTATATTTTAATCTTAACTTATTTCTGATAATTATGAAGCTGTATAGATATAGGCTGAAGTTTGTGCCTGGCATTAGTAAAGAACACAATTTAGTATAGAGATTAAAAAGAGGAGTCTATAATAAACTTGAATTCAAATATTGAATTATTTTCCTCATCATCACTTTGGGTAAACTAGGTAATCTGCTTAAGTTGCACTCTAAATTGAAATAAAATAACCTACATCACTGACTGTAGAGTTCAGTAAATAATATAAGTCTATTGTTTTACTCAGTGTCTATTCTGTTTGATAAATGTCAGATAGACTTAAATATTAAATATGCATCTGTAACCATCAATGCAGCCCATGGTGCCAACAGATACATGGGCATATGGTCAGTACTCTGTGCAGGCTGGTCAGCCATTGTTTTGATTCATGGCCTTAGCCTTACCCATCAAAGGCTTAAGCATAGCAGAATAAATCTATGCCCATTACTGGGGAAAAAAACCAAAATATTTGCCCCATGGTCTGGTCAGTCTGTAGGGTCACCTTCATATACAGAGAACAATATTAATGCTAACTCCTTCTGCTCAAAAGTTAAATGTGCACCTGCAGACAATTTCTATACTTGAAGGAAACCAATGAAGTAGCAGTAACTTAGAAAAATTAGAAAATTAATGAAAGAGCCAAGTTAGCGGGGAAAGGAGTTTCCCAAGGAGTAGTTTTAAGAAGCAGTTCAGCAAGGCTACTGCCATAGAATTCTTTAAAGCAGGACTAACATGACTCGAGCTGTTAGTACTTATGGTATCAAGCAATATTTTCACATGTAATTCCTTATAACTGCAAATGTGTGAATTGGTTGCCTTCCAGTAAAGAAACATTGTTGGGTAGAAATTAAAAACAAAACCAAAAGATAATCACTCTTTACCGATGCCTATTCCATTTCAAAATGTTGAATAAATAATGAAAGGATATTAGGTTTAGATTATCAGCTTGCTGGGGGCACAGCACAGCAAAAACAAACATCTCCTGGTAATGTGGTTTCCTTGGTGATGTATGAGTATCATAGAGAGGTGACAGCATCCAAAAAGCCTATGAAGACAAGGGTTTGATTCTGTTTGGTTCCTGCTGTCTGTTTATTACTTGGCAAGTGGGGGAAGTGCCTGGAGGAGAACTGGGGATTATGCCTCACTCAGGTAGTGTCTTGAAAAACAAACCATGGTATCAGAACTTACTTATCTCTTATGATTTTCTTCAATGATAGAGTTGTTTTGAAGTACACAAATTTATCAGGATAGTTCAAAAATCTAATTACCCTCTCCCTTGCCTGCAGAAGGAAGAAAAGCACATTAGTTATCATTTAGAATAATTTTTTAAAACAAAGATTAAGAGTAAAATAACATGTTAACATTTCTTAAGGTATTTTCACTCTATAGGGTACTTTAACTTACACTATATCTCCAGAGGACTGTAAAAGTGAGGATAGCTAAGAGAATTACCTCCTTATCTATGAAGCTTTAAAGACACCAGAATGAATTAACAGGAAAAACAATGAAGGGGCGATTCCCTGAAAAACCAGCACCATAATGTCTAGCATCATCCTTGGCAAGGACTGACAGAATTAACACAAATTTTCTGCCTGAAACAAAAATACTGCACTTAGCCACAAAATTTGAACGAATTTCTATCCATTCTCCTCAGCCATATTCTCTTTTCTTGCTCCTCCTATCTCACCTTCTCCTTCTGCTTCTGCTTCTTTTCTTGCTCCTCCTCCTTCTTCTTTGTCCTTCTCTTTGTTTGTCTACAAACACAGAAAATAGTAGCCTCTGCCTAACACAGATATACCACAGATATACCAAAATGCAAAGTCATCTATTATGAAAAAACAAAAAAATGAGATGTTTTTCTTGTGTGGTGTTATTAAATCCTTAATCATCTTGCTCACATGATATTATTTATTTGAATAGATTTCTACCTCATTTCACCAACTTTTTCTTTTTTCTTTTAAAGTCTTAGCTCACATCTTACCTTCTTAATGCAGTCTACCCCATTAGCTTTTCAAAACTTGTGCAATTCCTCAACATTTTGTCTTGTCTTACTAATTTCTTCATTGCTTTCTAACACAGTAAATAGCTGTGCTACTTATGTGTGTTGTTGATGATTTATCCCTCTCTGCTAGAATAGAATCTCTATAAGGGCAGGGATCTTTGTTTGGTTTACTGATGGACAACAAAGAGAGTTGAGTAGAAGGATAAACAAATAATTTTCTTTTATCTTACTATAGATAACTGAATAATTAACAAGGATTACAATAAACTACTTTAAATTTACAGAAAATGAGCAGCGAAAATGATAACATACATGGACTGAAAAGATATTATTTTGAAGAGAATAGAAGTGCATTTCAGTAGAGGAAAAAGCTGCTAAAGGTCTAGTGCTGCACTTACTAGTAATAGTGTGTAACAAATTATTGGGTTTTAGAAATTCAATTTAGTTCTCAACATGTGCTGTTTTACCACCTGCATACATAAGAGTCACACCCACACTTGCTCCCTCTCCACTAGCACCACCTTTCATCCGCCTCCTCATTAGCCAACACCTAATTACATACTAATTGGCTCAGAGAACACAAGCTTGTTATTGCACTAAAAACACTCTGAGCTCCCCCACAGACAGATTCTCATGAAAACCAAATATAAAAGGAGTTGGCCTCATGCCTGGTTTTCATTAGGTCTAAGTTAGCTTCTTCTAGGTCCTGGTCACACAGAATAGTGTTTGTTTTCATGCTTTTCATTAAGGCATTTTTTTCCAGGAGCACATTTTGATTCTTGGTACTAGCCAAAAGGACCAAAAAGATCTGAGTCTCTCCTGTGGGCAACAATTTCAGAAAGAAAGGACCTTTACAAATGACCTTGATTACTATGTCCTTCATTAGTCAGAGTCACACAATTCACTACCAACATTCTTTAGTCCCCTTTTGTGATCTTGGACATCAAAATATTTGAACTGTAACTACTTAGGATTAGATAAAATGATTTTACAAAATTATTAGGAACATAAACACGTAGCTCAGTTTGCTGAACATTTTTCTTCCAAAGGAATATGCATCAAAACCTATATTCACAACATAAAGCAAATAAGTTATGACTAATGACATGAAATATTAGGAGTCTAATTTGAGATGTAGTTGTGCCAAGCTATCAATTTTTTCTCAGCTAGATGTTAGCACTGTAATTAACAGTGAGGATGGGTGCAGCCTACCTGGAGGAGGAGATGGAAATACAGAATGGAGTTCCAGTGAGGGCCATCATGGGACATTAAATTGGCTGCAGCTCCTCTGGTGTGGGAGAAGTGAAGGCAGCACTGGGAGAAGATGCTTGCCATGTTGGGGAATAGAATGCTGTATCAGGGCAGGAATAATTGGGAACACAGGGCACAGAGACCCATCAAGCTATATCTGTCTAACAAAATGAGCCACTGACTAACTCTAGTTGCATATATAAAGGAGATTTAGAATACTAGAGTGAGTTCATACACATTATTGTTGCTTCACCTTTATGGTGTGACACAGGTGCTGAAATACGGATTCCTTATGTGGAGACACATAGATCCTTATAATACTGTTTAATTAAGCCTCACTGAAATTTAGTTTCTCCTATTTAATAAGCATGTTGTATTATTATTCCATCTCTAAACAACTCCTGCAATAGGAAACCTAATTGATAATCCAGTTTTATTGAGGAAAATTTTCATTTTTAGACATCCTTTTAAGTATTATAAATGTGAGAGGAATTGTTTAAGTGTAATGGTATTTTTCATGTAAAGACATTTGGTATGCTATTTTTGATTTGTACTTCCATGTTCCATCTGAACCTCTATAGAAATTCCACGTTCTAATAAACACTATTATTATAATAAATTAAGATGATAAATCACAGCTATGCAAAGGATGATACACTATTCTGCACAAGCTAAGACATCAGTAATTTTAAATGAATCTCTAAAATCTTGTTTTGACACTAAAGCACAGTGCCAGTTTCTCTCTGCTAGGAAACTCCTTGGTGAGTGTATTGGCCCTTGTTCTTGGTCAGAGTTGATAGAATCTATGTTGGCATGTGTAAGCTGTGATATATTTATCAAGGGACACAAAAGGCACAGATTTAATAGATGGCCTGAAGAAATAGATCCTAAACTAAGCTTCCAGCAAGACCCAAAGCACACCAGGACAATTACACTATTCCATGTCCTGCTGCCCTCCCGCCATTAGGATCCAACAGTCCAGATGCAAAACTTCCTGCTGTCTTCCCTGGGCCCATGCCAACTCCCTCAGAGTGAGCAGGAGGTAAACGAATATCCTTCACCTGTCTCTCTCCACATTTAATGAAGTTTCAAATCAAAATCCTGCATGACTGCGTCTGATAGACAGTAATTCATGTCAGGAAACTTTCTTCAAGGGAACTTTAGAAATAGCATTTTAAATTTTGTCCATCTACTCCCACGAAAGGAGCTGGCAAGTTCATATAATCTGTCACCAAGGAGTAGAAGAAAAGGAAAAGCAATGAGCTGGGACCTGACGGCAGCCCCTGAGACAAGGTACTGGAGCAAAATGATTCTCCCACTGATTCACTCTTCAGTTATAGAACAACTTTCAGATCGTTCTGATAGGATCCTACCTACTGCCTAAATTCTCACCAGTTGTGTCACTTCCAGGAGGATTCTAAAAAATTTCAGTTCATAGCAAAAGGGTTCTGTGAAGGCTACCAGAAACTAGAAGGTGGGAAGACAAGAAATGCTGTTCAGAGGATGCAGAACTTCAGTTAGACAAGAGGAATAGTTGAAAAATATCTATTAGACATTATGATGACTATATGCAATAACAACATATTTTAAAATTGCTAAAGGAATAGAATTCAAGTGTTCTCACCACACACACACACACACACACACAAATGATACCTACGTGAGGTAATACACGCAAATAATATAGACTGACAGTCGTTCTATAATGTATGCTTTATTAAAATACCATGTGGTAAACAAAATACACGTTTTTTATTTCTCACTTAAAGAAATAAAAAGAAATTACAGTCAAAAAAGAAAAGAATTAAAAATTAAAGCCATAAACAAATATTCCATGAAGGAAACAAATATTCCATGAAGGAAACTTCCTCAACCTAACAATGGCACTTTAAAAAAACCCACGGCTAGTATTATAATTTTATCAATAATTTTTTCTCCTTAAGATGAGGAAAAGATAGAGATATTTCTCATACTATTCATATTCAAGTTGTAATAGAGTTTTTAGAGAGCACAATTAAGCCTGAAAAAGAAACAAAACACATCAAGTTTAGAGATGACACAGTAACAATAATCTTTATCATAGATTTAGAAATGATATTTTACAAATTAGCTCTACTTTTTGTGGTATTGGAGATTGAAACCAGGGCCTTTGCACTGAGCTGTATCCCCAGTTTTTGGCTGTTGTTGTTGTTTTAATTTTTTTTTTTTGAGACAAGATCCCTTAAGTCACTAAGTTGATTAAGATGTGTTTGAACTTGCAATGTTTTTGCCTCAGCCTCTCAGATGATCTCTATTATTCATAGAAAATTTTAAGAAATCCACCAAAACTATTGGAAGTAATGAACCCACTAAGAAATATTGCAGCAAATAAGATCAATCTACAAAAATTAATTGTATTTCTATAATTTAACAATTAACAACCAAAAACTACAATTAAGAAAATAACTATATTTGCAATAGAATATAAAAGAATAAAATAGTCTGCATAAATTTAATCAAAGAAGTACAAAATTTGTAATAGCTAAAATATGGAAATTCATAATTAGACCAATGATATGGATCATAAGACATCATCACAGGGATGACAAAGCTTTTCAAATTGTTCTATAGATTTAGTACAATATTTATCAAAATGCAGCTGATATGCTTAAACAAACTGACAAAGTAATATTATAAAGTTCATGTGGAAATGCAAACCATTTTGAATGGAATTCTTTTGAGAAAAAAATCAAAACTGGAGAACTGGGAATTATTTTTAATATTTTAATAATTTCCTGTTATTTTGATATATATTTCAAAATATACAAAATTTGAATTATTGAATAGTTAGGGTATTTTTACCTTTATAATTTTTTACCTGATGCAATAACTTTTTTACAAATTTTTTTTACCTATTTTAAGGCATATTACCAAACTGGTTTGCAGTGAAGTTGTGACCATGTGATGACCTTGCTTCCTTGCTTGCTATGCAGAATCTAAGAACACACCAAATATTTTAACACCATAATGCCTAATAAAAAGTTGTTCATGGATGCTTGTTGTTTTTATTTGTTTTCATATTTAGTTTAAAAGTAATGCTTCATATTATTATTGGCTATTAATGTTTTTAAAAGATTGTCTCTTATTATCTATCCACTTCTCAATTTGACAATTCACCATGGTTAACAAAATGTTGCTGTGATTAAATTTTTATCATCTATACCATAAAATTTGTCTTCTGGTAATTTTCAAATACATTCACTTGGAAAGTAGTGGGCCCTATCTCATAGACTTAAAAGGAGAAAATAGGTAAAATATCTGGGATATTTAGTACAGTTACTGACCCAGTAAATGCCTAATTAATGTTGATTAATTTTTCTCATTACTGATGATAATAGTGATCATCATTCTCAAATGAGACTTCTCCAAATAATGGCTTTTCCTTAGTGGGGTATGTGAGTTGCCCATGGCCCTGCTGTCTGGCCACCTGGATGCTTGCTGAATTCCTCAGATACTCTGCAAGGCCCATTGTCACAGTGCACACATTCTAGGAACTGGGAGCCTCATCTGTAGTTCAAATCTGCATAACTGACATGAGACTTTTTCCTATAAGACTGATGGAATATATTTAAAAGCAAAGAAAAACAAACAACCAACAACTGCATCATTTTGCAGGCCTGGGAAAGTGCAGGGATTTTTCTGATGATTTTATAGCTTTAGTAATAAAATAGTCCTGGAAATAAAATATTCCACTTTTTCTCCACTTCTGCTCACACTTACATCTTTTCTCCTCCCTATCAGAGAACTCTAGGCTTCTTATCCATTTGGCTGTACAGACAGAAAGTTCAAGGGTACTGCTCTGTTAAACCTAAAATATTGCACTTGACCAAAAGAGAAATGATAACCTTAGCCGGGCGTGGCAATGCATGCCTGTAATCCCTACACTAGGAAGCTAAGACTACTGTCTCAACTTTGTGCCCAGCCTGAGCAAATTAGCAATTTATCCAAACCCTGTCTCAAAGTAAAAAAAAAAAAAAAAAAAAAACGAATTTAAAAATGTCTGGGGATATTCTTCAGTAAGAAAGTCCTGGGTTCAACCCCCAGTAATGAATGCCAGGAAAAACAAACAAAGAAAACAAACCAAAAACAGAAAAAGAAGATAAAGACATGAGACGAAAGCAAAAAGCCAGGTTTTTCAGTCAAAAGAGCTTCCATGTCTCTAGGCTGAACAAGAAAACAAGACAACAAAAATATTTAAATCCTTTTCCTGCCTTCCTTAAGATTATTCCTATTTTCCCTGTGTTTTCATTCCTTTTGAATGAGAAGTCATTTGTGAGAGGCTATATCAGTACCTGCTGATAAAAATGGTAATTTCAGAGATGCGTGTCAATGACTGATTTTTATAATTCTCAAAATACTGAGATGCTACTAGAGTTCTTCCCTACAGTAGTACTCAATAAATATTCATTGAATGAGTAGATGAAAGACTCTGTCTTCTCCTTTTTCTTCCTCTGTCTGTCCTTCATCTAAAATAGTTGTCACACATTTAGATTTTTTCATCTTGAAGAAATGTTTTCCCTCTGGATTTTTTTTCCCATTGTACTTTTGGGACCTCTAATCTCTCAAATAGTCAGAGGCTCAGGAAAGCATTGCTGAAGTCTTTTCACATCGTGCCCTGGAAGAAGTACCAGATTGCTTTTGTAATGTGCAAAATTGATGACCATGTCGGACATAAAGACAAATACAGTTCATAAACTGCAGGTCACTGCTAATCATCTCCCAATTTCCATGCCTTATAAGTTAGATTAGATTCCTTGCCTTCTTGGTGACCCAATCTTTTCAGGCAGAATTGATTACATCTCTTTGTGCCAACACTGCTTCTATAAGCCACAAACAGGGATCTTATCTTATGCTACACTATCTTATATCCCTGAACATATTTAAGGACAGAAATTATATCCTATCAATTTATATTTTTAGCATTTACTATGAAGTTGTTACAAAATAAATATTTTAAGTAAATGGGTGAGCTAACATAAGAACTGCTGTACCAAACTAAAAATTATTTCTAATGACTATTTGTGCTATTTGGGTAGTTCACATCCCTTAGTAATGCTGCTTTCATCCAGTCTGACTTTTCCTTATCCAGCTGTGACCACTTTCTCACATAAGAATCAAAATTACCTTAGATTTTTGGCAAAGTTTACTTCAAGACTTTTATAAGGAAGAAAATCAGGTCATTTAGTTTTTGAAGTTACTCAGAGAATAAGCCGAGTCTTATTACCAAGTTCGAAAGGGCAAAAGATCCATGAAAAAAATATAAGCACTAGAGACCTAAGAAAACTGTTTCAGAGTAGTGCTGAGGTCCACTTAGATGTACAGGAAGACATGAGGCAAAGAGCAGGAATCAAGTTAATGCCCAGCTTAACCCCTACCACCACCATCAAAAGCTCTCTGATAACTATGGGGGAGAAAGTCCACACTTAAACACTGAGATCCTGCATACAAGATGGTGCTCCCTCACCATCCCTCCCACATCTTCCAAACCCCCCTGAGCATTTCCAGCAGGTGCACCAGAAGTACAGACCAAGTATGGATTACTTCTTCCTATTTTTTAAAAAGCTTTTTAAAGGGTGTCATTTTAGACAAAGGTGCATCTATCACCCAGTTTGCTCCAATGGTGACAACATGTATAGCTATAATCCACTATTTATTTCAAGTTTTATTCTTTATGAACATGCGTTAGTTGTACATAATGAATGCTTTCCTTGTGATGAGTTGGTATGCATACATAACACAGCTTAGTTCTGTTTCATCCCTTTTTCCTCCTCTCCCTTTTCCTTTTACTTCTTGGTCTATAAAAATCCATTTACAAAGGATTTAGTTCCTTAATTTCTATTATCTATCTTTTGTTTTTCCTTTATTTTTATTTTGGTTTTCTCATGTAAGAGAAACTATGCATTATCTAACTTCACGTGCCTGATTTATTTGATTTATTTCACTTAACATTATGGTCTCACGGCACATTGATTTTCCTACAAATTACTCAAGTTTATTCTTCTCTATGGCTGAGTACTACTCTGTTACACACACACACACACACACACACACACATATATATACGTACACATTTCTTTTATCTACTTCTATATTGATGGATATGTAAGCAGCTACCAAGATTTAGCTATTATGAATTATGCTGCTGTAAACATGGGTATGCAGAGGCCACTATAATATAATGTTTTTAATTCTTTGGGGAAGATATATAGGAGGATAATAGCTGGGTCAAATGGAATTTCTATTATTAGTTTATCGAGGAATCTCTATATTGATTTTCATAGTAGTTGCACTAATTTGTGGTCCCACTAACAATGTAGGAGAAATGTGGCCTCACCAACATTTGTTATCATTTGATTTCTTGATGATATCCATTCTTTCTGAAGTTAGAAAAAGGATCTCAGAGTTGTCTTACTTTGAATTTCTCTAATGGTCACTAATGCTGGACATTTTCATGACTTATTGATTGTTCAAATGTGTCCTCTAAGTTTTCATTATCAATTACTGAAAACTGAAGTTTAAAATCACTCATTATGATCAGAGATTTATATGCCTTTTTTAATACTAATTTTGTTGCCATGCTGTTAAAAGTCTACTGGTTCAAGGATATGTTGTTTTTATGTCAAATTGTTTATTTGCAATTATGAAGGTCTCTCTTTTTGATTTGTTATATCATTTCCTGTTCATTTTCTTTCAAGGTTTCTGTGTTATATTACTCTAGACAATTTTTAGAAGTAAAAAATCTGTTATTAGCTTTATTTTTAAAAATCTGTGAAGTTCTTTTTTCATTTAAATTGTTTTGTTTTCTTATGTGCCCATGTCATTTAATTTAATAGTTCACTCAGGGGCCAGGGTTACAGCTCGGTAGCATAGCACTTGTCTGGCAAGTACAAGATCCTGAGTTTGATTCCTGGTACCAAAAAAAATTGTTTGCACATATTATGTAGTTGAAAAACATTATTTGGTGGTAAGATAGCTAAATAAGTGCTGGACTCACATTTAAATCAAAAGTACTTAAAACCTTCCATAAATAAACTATTAGTTCTAGCCATTTTCTTCCCCAAGAGGTAGCTGAACCTCATTCAAGCTTAAAATTATTAAAGCAAAACATTTGTGTGTGTATGTATATATATATATGTATATATATATCAGCTAGAAGCCCTCTAATTATATATATGTATATATGATCATATATGTTTATATTTTAACTAAGTCAAAATAACTAACTTATGATGAGCTACTCAATGAGAAGAATCACACACATTGTGTGACCCAACTTCTTTTGTAAAGGAACTCAGTTTGATCGCATAGTGAATATAAGAATACTTCATCTGCCATTCTTAACATGAAGAATTAGTGAATAGGGTGGATCTACGATAAAACTGTTGGCATGGCAGATGGATCAGATGAAGATGCTGAAACAACTCCATGCATACTCAGCTATCTTATCTTTGACCAAGGAGTCAAACACCTTCACTGGAAAAAAAAATACCCTCAATAAACAGCGCTTAGAAAACTGGCTTTCCATATGCCAAAGATTGAGCCTAGATCTCCATCTCTCATGATGTAAAAAACTAAAACTGAAATAGATCAAAGTCTAAATATAAAAACAAAAAAAATCTACTGGGAGATAGACTATATAAAATTCTCAAATACATAGGTGCAGGCAAAGACTTCATGAATAAAACCATGGCTGTGCAGAGAATATTACAATGAATCAACAAGTTGGATCTCATCTTATTAAAAAGTTTTTGTGCAGTGAAAGAAACCACTAATGGAGTAAAAGAAAAGAAAAGAAAAAATCCAAATTGAAAGACCCAATCCCAGCCAGTGGCACTTGCAGGGTGGGGCCAGAGCCAGGCCCCTCCCATGGCCCTGTTGTCCCAGCCACTCACCTTGGGACTCAGGAACTCCAGCCAGTGGTGTATGCAGGGCCGGGCCAGAGCTGGACCTTCATGTGCCCCTGCAGTCCCACCACTGCTGTCGGGGACCCCACCTCCTGGACCTAGTATTGCGGTTGATCTTCGGCTTCCACACTTCCCCACAGAACCTTGAACTGCAGTGGATTAATTGTACTGTATTGAGGGGAAACTCAGTAACCCCTCATCCAAACAGAAAAACTCTACAGGCTTCCATCAGTGAGGTGAGTTTACTCCCAAAATAGGAATGTAGTTTGCCACCTTCAGTGGGTAAACAGGAGCAATAGCCAAGCTTCCTCCAGAAGTAGGTCCTTGGAAAGCTTGGCAAGAGTGTGGGTGAATCCTTCCTCCACACAGAGAACATCAGGAAGGTAGAGGAGGGTGCCAATAAGGCATCTCCCAACCTGGAGAAAATTAAGAGGGCCTATGAGACTATGACATACCCAGTGTCACAGTAGGGTCCAAGATGAGACAAATACAATAAACAGAGAGATCTGGTGACTCTGAACAACCTGAAGACATAATAACAGCAGGAACTAAGGGTTTATTTCCATCAATACTCCTAGGCTTGTCATCCTAGGAAGAATATAAGACTCACCCAACAGATTCTGCAGCAGAAATTCAGGTGATTGGCCACCTCTTCATTGTAGGACCCAGCAACTGGACAAATATTAAAAATTATAGTAGGACCCTAATATACTCACTACCAAGAGTTGAGACTAGTGGGATTAAAAGACCAAATATTAACCCAAAAGGGGAAAATGGAAAATGAAAAAGCAAAATGCAATCTCAAAAGTCTAGTTTATCAGGAGCAAGTATAGGAGACATTGAAATAGATGACTTCAAAAGTAACACACTGGAAATCTCTGAAAAGATAGCGAGTGAAATTAAAAAAATCCATGAAGCTATAGAGGAAATCAAATTAGAAGTAATCTGTCATGTAAAGACAAAAATAACAACCTTAGTAAATGAGTTGCTCAGTGCAGCTAGAGAAGCAATAGATAAAAAAAAAAAATAAGGAACATGGGAAATTGACTGAAATCTTGAATGCATATACAAAACAAGCAGAATTCATGAAACAAATTCAAAGAGATATCCAAGAAACACAAAATTCTATGGAAAACTGGCAAAACTGTTTAAGAGAAGCTGAAGATAGAATTTCAGACCTTGAGGACAGGATCACAGTTAGTGATCATGATAGGGTAGAACTTTTAAAAACAACAAATCAGCATGAAATGACAATACAGCAGCTTCAAGATGATGCCAAGAAAACAATATAAGAGTAACAGGCATCCATGGAGATGCAGGAGTCAACACAAATGAGATCCATAAACTATTCACAGAAATAATAGCAGAAAATTTCCAAAACATGGGGAAAAAAATCTAAAAAGTGATAAGTGAGCCATATAGAATGCCAAACAGTCACAACCAACACAAATTTACACCAACACATATAATAATTAAGATCCCAGACAGACAGCATAAAAACAATACTAAAAGCTGTTAGGGAAAAGTCACAACTCACCTATCAAGGAAAGCCCATTAGAATCATGGCAGAATTTTAAACACAAATCTTAAAATTAAGATGAGCTTGGAGTGAAGTTTATTTCAAGCCCTGAGACTGATGTACCCAGGAAAATTGTCTTTCACATTTAACAGAGAAACAAGATAACTTCCATGACAAAGAACAACTGAAGAAATTCATGTCCAACAAACCAACTCTACAGAGTACTGAAAGACATTATATAGAGGTAAAAATGACCACAGTCTCCAGAACAACAACAGAAAGAAACTACCAAGCATGGCAAGAAAGTAAACAAGGTGGAAAAGCAGAAAACAAACAACAGCAACATAACATGGTTAAATTGAGTCAGTACATTTCAGTTATATCCATAAATGTGAATGGCCTCAATTCACCTATCAAAAGAAAAAGGTTGACAGATCAGGAAACAGGATACCACAATATACTGTATACAAGAAACACATCTGACTCAAAAGAAAAGTCATAGATTAAAAGTCACAGTCATAGATTAAAAGTATTCCATGCACCAGGAACCCAGAAAAAAGCAGGGGTAGCTATTCTGTTTGTAGACCAAGTAAACTTCAAACCTAACATGATTAAAAGAGATAAAGAAGACTACTACATACCTGTTAGTGGAAAACTTCAAGAGGAAGAAATAACAATTATAAATATATATCCACAAAATACAGGAGCACCCAACTATAAAAGACAAATACTAATGGACATAAAAAACCAAATACAGCTGCTGGGTCAATCCGTCTATCGGGAACATTATGAGACCCCACCCCAGGCCTAAACTGCCTGGGACTACTTCTGCTGGGCCTGATCTTCCACTGGGAACACTGGAACCTTGGACTACAGTGGGATATTGTGCTGGCTGGATGAGATACATAAGAGTCCCTCACCCAAAAAGAAGACCTCAGCAGGCTCCAGTGTGGTGAATTTGCCCCTAAAACAGAAGTCTGAGTAAATAGGAGCAGAAGTGAAACTCTCTCCAACTGTAAGACATTGGTGAACCTGGCAAGAGAGTGGGTAATTCCCTCTCTCACACAGAGAATATCAGACAGGGTAAGGAGTGTGCCAATAATGCCCCCCCCAACTAAGAGAAAATTAAAAGAGCATATGAGACCCCCAGTGACACAGTAGGGCTTCAGCTGACAAAACACTATAGCCAGCCCAGAAAGAATATAGGACTCATCCAACAGGCCCTATAGGAGGAAGTCAGGTGACTGGATAGCCTCTTCATTGTGGTACCCAGCAATTTAACAAACATCAACCACACAGTATGACCTTAAAACTCACACTATGGACAGTTGTGACTGTTGGAAAAGAAATAACACATACTTACTGAAATGTTGAAAATGACTAAACCAAAGGGAAAATGCAATCTCAAACAGTCCATCAGGAGCAAGTACAGATGACAATGAAATAGAGCACTTTAAAAGTCATACACCAGAAATCTCTGAAAAGATAACTAATGAAGTAAAGAAACAAATCCACAAGGCTATAGAGGAACTCAAGTTAGAAATAATGTCTTATGTGAATACAGAAATAACAACCTTAGTAAATGAGTTGTTCAACATAGCTAGAGAAGAAATAGATTAAAAAAATACAGGAGCAAGGAAAATTGATTGAAACACTGAATGAACAATGCAGAAAACAAGCAGAATCCATAAACCAAAACCAAAAAGATGTCCAAGAAACAAAAACTTTTAATGAAAGCTGGCAAAACCATTTAAATGAAGCTGAGGATAGAATTTAATAACAAAGCAGCATCAAATGACAATCCAGCAGCTTCAAGATGATGCCAGGAGAAAAAAATGTAAGATTAATAGGCATCAGTGAAGATGCAGGAGACAGCGCAAAGGGCATAATTAAGCTGTTCACAGAAGTAGTGGCAGAAAATTTCCCAAACATGGGAAAAAATCTAATATACAAATAAGTGAGGTATATAGAATGCCAAACAGTCATAACCAACATAAATCTACACCCAGACATATAATAATTAAGATCTCAGACATACAGCATAAAAAAAGAATACTAAAAGCTGTTAGAGAAAAGTCACAATTCACCTATTAAGGAAAGCCCATTAGAATCATGGCAGATGGAATGGATCAAGAAACAGGATCCCACAATATGCTGTATATCAGAAACACATCTGACTCAAAAAGAAACTCATAGATTAAAAGTCAAACGATGGAAAACAGTATTCTACACAACAGGAACACAGAAAAAAAGCAGGGGTAGCTATTCTGTTTGCAGACAAAATGCACTTCAAACCTAACATGATTAAAAGAGATAAAGAAGGCCACTACATACTTCTTAGTGGAAAGCTACAAGAGGAAGAAATAACAATTATAAATATATATGCACCAAATACAGGAGGACCCAACAATATAAGACAAATACTAATGGACATGAAAAACCAAATACACAAGAACACAATTATAACAGGGGACCTTAACAGCCCATTGTCACAAAGAGATAGATCAACTAGACAAAAAGTCAGCAAAGAAATAATAGAACTGAATCATACCTGCAAGCAATTGGACTTAGTAGATGTTTACAGTGTTCCACCCAACCAATGAGAAGAATACACATTCTTATCAGCTGCACATGGCACATTCTGGAAAACAGACCATATATTACCCCATAAAACATTGCCAATTAATGGCAAAAGAAATTGTAAATCCTGCATAAATACACTGAAATTAAATAACAATCTTTTGAACAACCAGTGGGCAGCAGATGAAATTAAAGAAGAAATAAGGCAATACCTAAAATTCAATGAAAATGCAGAAACAACATACTTTAATCTGTGGAATGCTATGAAAGTGATTTTAAGAGGGAAATATATAGCAATAAATTCTCATATCAATAAAACAGAACGAGCACATATAAACAACCTAATGCTTCATCTCAAGCTTCTAGAAAAAGAAGAGCAAGTTAAACCCAAAGCTCATAGAAGAGAGGAAATTGTAAAGATTGGGGGAAAAAAATCAATGCAATTGAAACTAAACTAAAGAATTAATGAATCAAAAAGCTGGTTTTTTGAGAGAATAAACAAAATTGATATACCCCTAGCCAACCTTACTAAGAAAAAGAAAGAAAAAACTCAAATTCACACAATAAGGCCTGAAAAGGGGGAAATTACCACAGATCCCATGGAAATTCAAAAGATCATGAACACCTATTTTGAAAATCTCTACTAACATAGAATGGAAAACACAGAGGAAATGGACAGATTTCTAGAAACATATAAACTACCAAAGCTCAACCAAGAAGATATAGCAATTTTTAATAAACCAATATCAGCTACTAAAATCAAAATGTAATTAAAATCTTAACAACAAAGAAAAGCACAGATCCTGATGGATTCACAGCTGATTCTATAAAGAATTTAGGTAAGATTTAATGCTAATACTCATTAAACTTTTCAATGAAGTTGAAAGAGAAACAGTCCTCCCTAACTCATTCTTGGAGGCAAGTATCACTCTGATACCAAAACTAGAGAAAGACCCAACCAAAAAGGAGAACTCATAGATTAAAAGTCAAACCAATAGACCAATAATAGACCAATCTCACTAATGAACATTGATGCAAAGATTCTCAGCAAATCATTAAGAAGATTATACACCATGTCCAAGTGGGATTTATTCCAGGAATGCAGGGATGGTTCAACATATGCAAATCAATAAATGTAATACACCACATCAACAAAGCCAAAAATAAAAATCACATGATAATCTCAATAGCTGCAGAAAAAGCTTTTGATAAAGTCCAACACATGTTCATGATAAAAACCCTACAGAAACTCAGAATAGAAGGTATGTACCTCAATCCTGTAAAGGGCATCTATGACAAACCGAATGCCAACATTATATTAAATGGACAAAAACTGAAAGCCTTCACTCTAAAATCAGGAACAAGACAAGGATGTCCACTATCACCACTCCTATTCAATATCATTCTGGAAGTATTACCCAGAGCAATCAGACAAGAGGGAGAAATAAAAGGAATAAAAATGGGAAAAGAAGAAGTTAAATTATCATTATTTGCAGATGACATGATACTCTATATTGAAGACACTAAAAACTCCATTAAAAGACTACTAGATGTAATAAACAAATTCAGCAGTGTAGCTGGATATGAAGTCAACACTCAAAAATCAATAGCATTCCTATACACAAAGAACTCCATGAGAGAGTAATTATGAAAATAATCACCTTTCACAATAGCATCTAAAAAAATGAAATACCTAGGAATCAACCTAATTAAGAATTTAAAAGACCTATATGCTGAAAATTATATTAACCTAAAAAATGAGATTAAAGAGCATAATAGAAAATGGAAGAATATTCCTTGCTCTTGGTTAGGACAAACCAACATTGTGAAAATGGCCATACTCCCAAAACTCTTATACAGATTTAATGCAATTCCAATCAAAATACCATTAACATACATTACAGATCTAGAGAAAACATTCCTAAAATTCATTTGGAAACAGAAGAAATCTAGAATAGCACAGGTGATTCTGAGCAACAAAGGCAAGACAGGAAGCATCTCAATTCCTGACTTGAAACTATACTACAAAGCTACAGTGATAAAATCAGCATGGTACTGACAAAGAAATAGACCTGAGGATCAATGGAACAGATTAGAAGATGTAAGCACAACTACAAAGACACTAAGCCACTTTATATTTGACAAATGTGCTAAACATGTTCACTGAAAAAAGGATAGCCTCTTTAATAAATGGTATTGGAAAAATTGGCTCTCCACATGCCAAAGACTAAAACTAGACCCATGCCTATCACTATGCACTGAAGTCAAAATGGATCAAAAATCTAAATATTACAATAGAAACACCAAATTTACTGGAGGTATGTAGAAATCTTGGAAACAGGGATAGGCAGAGAATTTATGAACAAAATGCAAACCACATGGGAAACACTTCAAAGAATCAACAACTGGGATCTCATTATTGAAAAGTTTTTTCACTTTGAATGAAATCACCAACAAAGTGAAAAGAAAACCCACAGAATGGGAAAGACTTTTAGCCAGTAACTCCTTAAAGGACTTATATCCAGAGCATGTAAAGAATTGAAAAACATCAAGCCCCCCAAAATCAAAGACCCTCTCCAAAATGGACACCTGAGATGAACACGCAGCTCTCAAATGAAGATATACAAATGGCAAATAAATACATGAAGAAATGTTCACCATCACTGGTCATTTGAGAAATGCACATTAAAACAGCACTGAGATTTCATCTCACTCCAGAAAAAATGGCTTCCATCAAGAAATCAACTGATAACAAATGTTGTCAAGGCTATGGGGGAAAAGGGACACTTCTCCACTGTTGGTAGGAGTGTAGACTGGTGCAGCCACTATGGAAATCAATATGGAGATTTCTTCAGAAGATTAGGATTGGAAGTTCCATTCAGTCCAACTATTCCCCTCATGGGTATTTTCCCATAAAAACTGAACAGTCATGTCACAGTGATATTTGTGCACCCCCATGTTCATAGCAGCACAATTTTTAATAGCTAAACCTTGAAAACAACCAAAATTCCCATCAACCACAGAGTGGGTGAAAAAGATGTGGTAGTTTTATACAATGGAATATTACTCAGCTATAAAAAAGGATGATCTTGAGGCCTTTATAGGTAAATGGAGGCAACTGGAGAATGTCCTCATAAGTGAGATAAATAATAATATTTTTAAATATCAAAGTGTGTCTCTAGTGTAAAAAGTAATAAAAACTGTAGGAGTAATAACACCCCAAACTTGTAATCTCTATTGTACAAAAGAAAGGGAAAGAAAGTGCTCTCTAACATATAACTGCATGTATGTTTAAGTGTGTAAGGTAGATAACCATATTACTAAGTGTTTTTGGATTGTTGAACAGAACTGTTTGCACTCTCACTGTCTGTCCACTTTTTATGCTTTGATTTTGTAACTTGAACAACTATTTCTAAGATGACAATATGTAATTTATCAACTACTGATTTCTTAGTGGTTTTTTTGAAATTCTGTATTATTTCTATCCTTTTTTTCTGTTTTTATTTTTTTCTCTTTAAATAAAATTAAAAAAAAATAAAGACCCCATCCAAAAATGGTCATATGAAATGTATAGACACTTTTCAGATGAAGAAGTGCAAATGGCAAATAAATACATGAAAAATTTTCAACATGGTTGTATGTGAAATGAAATTTAAAACAATACTGAAATTCCACCTCACTCTAGAAAGAATGACTATCATCAAGAAATCAACCAATAACAAAGGCTGACAAGACTGTGCAGAAAACGAAGCCTTTCTCCATTGTTGGAAAGAGTACAAATTGGTACTGTTAGTATTAAAATCAGTATGAAAATTCCTCAGAAAACTAAAACTAGACATTTCATTTGACTCAGCTATTTCCCTTCTAGGTATCTTCCCAAAAGAGTTAAAACCGGCACACCACACTGATATGTACATTTCAATGTTTATGACAGCACAATTTATAAAGCTAGATCTTGGAAACAGCCACTACTCCCTTCAACAGATTGATGGATAATAAAATGTGGCTTTTATATACAATGGAGTACTACTTGGCTGTAAAGAAGGATAAACTTGAGCCATTTTTAGGTAAATGGATGCACCTTCAGGCCACGATGTTAAGTAAAATAATTCAAACACACAAATTTAAATATCACATTGTTTCTTGTATGTGAGAAATCCAAAGGGTAAATAAGGAGCCAAACAGAGGATAGATATTGGAGAACAGGAAGAACATGTACAAATAGGAAAGGGAGCAAGGGGAGGGGGAGAGAAAAGGGAAGGGAAAAAAAGAAAATTTTCAAAATTATAAGGGAAAAATGAAAAGTTTTGTAAATGGGGAGGGAAAAAAGGGTAAAAGCAGGAGAAAAGAATGAGAAAATAGGAAGAATTGAGAGGTATTATGAAAAGGTACAAATTCCCTATGATGAATATGATCATAATGTATGGCAAAAATGTGCTCATTTTTTTTAATGTTAATTTAAAAATGTTTTTAAAAACTGTTGGCATGGTAGGTCACAAAGTTCTCCTCTGTTCCTGCCAAAGGTAGGGTACCAATAGGAAATTCAGAGCATGATAATCAGCAGCAGTTGAAAATATCTTTTATTTACCTGAAAATTGAAGTCAAGACATTAACCTTAACATCATCAAGAGCCAGGATGAAGAAAAGAGAGTTCAATTTGAAGCAGTCATTGTGCATAGCAGACATGTTGCTGCTGCCTTGTGGACTATCTTCTTGTGTTTCATTGGTTTGCTCCAAATGAGTCACTACTAAAATTAAGCTGAAAGTTCCCATGTTTTCATGCAGAAAGCAGGTGTATAATCATCTGTTTACATGGGAATTATCAAAACTCCATGATGAACTCTAGAAAAAGACAAATGAAATCTGGGTTTATATACCAGGGAAGGCATTTTGGAGTGAATGTGATGTTTTCTATGTGTCAGTCACTTTGTTAGCACTTTAAGTGTATCTATTTAATTTTTATAACAATCCAGGAAGTAGGAAGTATGTGAGAAAATTGAGTACATAGAAGTTAAATAGTCTTCAAGTTACACTCCAGTCAGAGGTCAGTGTTAGAATTCAAATCCTAACCCATTGTTCCTAGTCTTTGCTCTTTTTGGAGTGAAAGTTTTCTTTAACGTGACACAAAAGGCATCACTATACAGAGAAATATTTATGTAATAGAATTATTAAGATAAGAAAATTTTCATCAACAGCACCAAAAAGTGGTAAATTTCATATTTAAGGAATATAGAGAATTTTCATAAGACAGTAAGAAAAGACATATAACTATCCGGTGTGGTGGTATACACATGGTAGAACTCAGTGGTACAGCACTTGCCTAGCATGTGTGAGGCTGTGAATTCAGTCCTCAATATTAGAAAGAAATGAAAAGAAAAAAGAAAAACAAACATGTAGCAGTACATAACCTAATAGAACTATGCGTAAAACCAAGAACAACTGAATTGGAACTTCACAAAAGAAAATGTCTAGTCAATAAGCAGGAAAAAGTGCTAAATGTATTCAAACATCAGAAAAATCCAAAGAAAAGTTATTTAAATAATGAGAAACATCTAAGATGCCCAAAGCTGAAAAGACTGATAACATCAAGTTCTAGAAAGGATATCAAGCAAATGGAAATATTATATCATATTGCATTTAATCCAATGCATTGCTTCAGATTTTCCTCTTCACCTGGGGAAAAACTACAAAAGCCATATATTTTTTTCATTGAATTATAGTGCATTATTACAAAAAGTCTTTATAAAACAAAATAAGACAAAAAAGTATCTATCACAAGCCACCCTCTTTCTATACTCCAGGCAGCATATCAGGTCAGGTAACATCTTAATTCACTTCTAAGAATTTCCTGTAAATCTAAGTTCAGGTTTCTAAAGGTACATTCCATTAACAGGTCACGATTTAGCCTTTCCAGTGTGTATTCCTAGACTGAGATATATTATTTCTTTTTCCAGACAATTAATCCTAAATGTGTTGTACCATAGGGAAGTAAAGTTGTTCTTGTCAAATGATCTTTAATTTTATAAAACAATAGAAAACTAACCTCATATGGTCATTTAGATTGATTTTCTCTTTGTTATCAGTAACACCACGTAGTGGTTCTTTACCTTGACACCTGTGAGAGTCACCTGTGGCACTCTGTAAGGGAACCCATGATCACACCTCCTTGGCATTATACTCAGGAGGTTTGGTGGAGAGAAAAGGACTTCCATTTCAAGGGTATCCTCAGGAAGCCCTGATTTCCACCCTCATTAAAATAATCTGATTGATTTGAGGAAAATCTAGGAGTGAGTTCAAACCTTAAAGGTATAACATTTAAAAGTTTGAAATAATATTATTATTAATAATAATAAAATTTAAAAGTACAGAGTCCAATCCTCTCATTCTGGATCTCTCTCTTTCTAGCTCTCTTACTATCTTAATTAAATGGCATAATCTACTTCAGTCTCATGCTTTATGCCAGAGCTCTCTGTATCTCCATTTCCTCACCTGTCCTCCTTTGTTTTATAGGGTTGGTAAAGAAACACGGTTGAATGAAAGATGTTGTAAAAGCTCCTATAGACAAAGGAAACTCACTATTGTGCTTCAGTGGAACTTTTTTCTCTCAAATCCTTTGTACTACTTGCTAAAGTTATCAGTTCTCACACAGGAAAAACATCCCTCAGCTGTCATTTCCTAGAAAGTGTCCAGCAAAGAAGGAATGTGGTCTACTAGGAATTATAGAAAGAAGAGGTTCTCCAAGTTGAGTTTTGGGGACTCCATCCCAGTTTATCATATTTATACACTTTTGCACAGGGTAGTATTCAAATATCTTGTCCTTATACAATTGGGTTTTTCAGAGACTATACTGGAGAGTCATTAATTTAAGAAACAGATGGCCAAAATAGTGCATTACCCATGGGTGAAACGCAATGAAAGGCAAAGTAAATAACCAAGTAACTGGAAGAAATAAAAGGAATTCCCTCGTTAGGTACAATTTTAGATATGATCACATACTTTTGCAAAGATCACACACTTACTTCTATTTCTCTGCTGTACAAGACAGATAGGATAAGGTGTTTGGGGGTAAAGATGATGGTCCTCAGCAGCCCCAACATCTGTCATATGACAGGCCGAGGCAGAGGATTCCACAAGGCCCAAGGAAGTAGACAGGGTGGACCTCAATAATGACACTAGCAAAGTTAGTCTGAATTATTAAAAAAAAGTACATACAAAGCATTAAAACATAACTGGAAAAAAGATTAAGTGGTTTAGATATCTTCGCCCTCATCCAAGTGAGAAATAAATTATTGAGCAAAGTGCAGGGCCACATCGTCAGTGACATATTGCAGCTTGCAGCATTTGTTTGCCTCTGATTCATGTTTAATAATTTCTACATTACCTTTTGCATCAACCTGGTATAGATCAATGGTCTGTTTTCATATCCTGAACTCATTTGTTCCTATTATGAATGCAATTT
Source organism: Hydrochoerus hydrochaeris (assembly GCA_004027455.1). Taxonomy (NCBI): domain Eukaryota; kingdom Metazoa; phylum Chordata; class Mammalia; order Rodentia; family Hydrochaeridae; genus Hydrochoerus; species Hydrochoerus hydrochaeris. Next base: position 91,815 of record PVLA01002344.1, on the reverse strand, counting down.
CTAACCTTGCCTCCTAAGCCAATACATCTCTTACTTTTATTGTTCTGGTTTTCCACGGCCTCCAGATAGTGCAAATTTTTGATAAAGTGTCTTCAGAAGAAAGCAGCTTTTCAGACAAACAGTCCCGGCAGGATACAGTCAGAACGACTACATGGTGGTACCTCTGAATGGCCAACATGAAAAGGACACAGTTTCTAAAAACAAACAAAAAACCCAAAAGACTTCTCAGATTTAATTATATCAAATTATTGCTTATTCTCAAAACTTTTACACCTCATTGTTTTCTGCTGCAGGTTAGGAAATTTCCAAAAGCAAGCAAAGCATTAAGGGGAATAAAGTGGAGTTATTTGCCCAGTCTTGAAAATTCATATGGGTTCCAGCACATTACCACGTTATCACTGAGGCCTACAGTATGATCTAACATTGCTTAACTCCAAAGCAATAGGATGAAGCTTTACCCAAAAACACCTCTTTCTTACTTCCTTTACAACTATTTCTGATACCCTCACCATTGATTTGTTTTTCCATATATTCAGGACTTGCCTGAAGACATTTGAACAAGAAAATGGATCTTATTACTAATTATACTAGAATAACAATTATAAATTTTAAAACAACCAGGGCAATTATTATACTATATATGCAAACAACTAAGGCCTAATGAATAAAATACACCTGCCCCAAATTATGGAATTTGTATCACAAAAAGCTCATCTGTGATATCTTCAAGACATTCTCATATTGTCTTGACAAAGACTTACCTTGTGTTTGCTCCTTAATTTATTTCTAACATCTGCTTCAGCCTCTTGAATGATTTTCCAGGCATAGGCTCACTTTGGTCCCTTTCCTGATGCTTGGGGTCAGCTTCTGTGACTGCTAGCCCTACCTGATATCTATGATACTGATCATTTCTTCTTTGTGAGTCACTTTTTGTACTCCAACTAGTTTAGCTCCATCTAACTTTTCCTTTTAACCTTACCATTTCTCCACAATTTATCATTACCATTTCTCCACAAAAAGGATATTCAACATTATCCATATTTTCTCCATCAAACACATCCATAACATAAAAAAATCATAACTATACTGCTTCTTGACAATAAGGACTTTCATAGACTTAGTTTTATCTGATACTCATAGGAAACTTATGAAGATGTATTGAGTCCATCTTACAGATGAGAAGTTAAATCTCTAGGACAGTAGTACTAATAACTTTGATTGTGATCCAAGTGTTTCTAATAGAAATTATTCAAAGGTATATTTAACTGGGATTACTTACAACATTAACTGAGTTAAGTGCTCAACTGAGTTAGTTAGAGGTTAATGCATTTGTTCCTGTGCTTATATTTCTAGATTTCACTGTTACGGAAAGGGCTTCTTCCTGTAGCCTAAACCTTTTCTTGTAAGGCCACACAAATTTCACCTTAAATTTTGCCCAAAACTTTCATCTGACAACCCACAGGCCCCATCTCTCCCATCCTGCTGCTTAACTCCTGCTTCAATACTCCGAGTTCTATTCACTGTGATCCCAATACGTGGTGCTAGACCTTCCTAACAATGTCATTACCCCACCGACTACCAAGAGCAGGCCACTCTGCCATTTGGTTGTGATCCCAGTTTGGAGTTTTACCTAATGATACTGCATCTTGCTGCTTCCTTTCTCCATAAACTGATCTCTTTCAAATAGATATTTAGACTCGTATTTTCCCATAGTTATCCCTCAAATAGATTCTCCTTTGCTATATTGCTCTGATAACAGGACTACTTTGATCAAGCATTTCTATTTTGCTTACATTCTCTTGTTTTCACCTCCCCAAACTAACCCATTTCACCAGAGGTCCAATTCTGGCACTTCTGTTAGGATTTAGACCTTATGAGTTCAGCAGTGAGGCTTTTGGAAGGTAATGGAATCACGGCAGCACAATAGCTGGCTTGCCATTAGGAGGAGGATCACTAGAAAGCTTAGTCTCTCTCTCTCGGGAGCCTCCTTCACTCTACTTTCTGGCTGTCATGACATGAGCAGCTTTCCTCCTCCAAACCCTTCCACCTCTTCCTACCTTGAACCCAGCTGACTATGGACTGAAAACATGAGCCAAAATAAACCTCTCCTCCTTTAAATTATGAGTGTCAGGTATTTTGTCTCAGCAATAAGCAAATGACTAAGATACTATCTTTGCCAGTAAATGCAAACTTTCCCTTGTTAAGTGAAACTTGCCACACTTACATGAACTCTGCTAGAACAACTATGGTATCCGGAAGGACCATGTATCAAGAAAAGCTAAAACCAGGTGGGCTCGTGGTTGAGGAAATTTGACCTCCCTGTTCAGTGAGAAAGATCCTGTAAAAGCACAGAACATGGTTCTAAAACCAGAATCACATCAAACCAGAGAATATGTCTGAAATAATATAGTGCTCTTTTATCCTGACCTGGGGCCTGGCTATGTCAATATCCAGAAGTTTCCACAGTAGGCCAAGGAATTCCAGACCCTGTTATACCATGACTGAAATAATCAGTATCAACAGTATCCGGTCAGAAACGGGAGGTTAAAAGAGAAAGGCCACTTTGTTGGCTGTTACTGGGAAGGGGCCAAGGGAAGACTGAACAGAGAAGATCCCAGGAATCTATGTTCAGAACTGACAAAAAACTATGCTGGGTGGGAGATGGAAACTCTCACTCTACTCTCTCATCTATTAGACTTGGGCAATAACTAGTTAGGAGAGATGGATGGTTTTTTAGTTAGAGGTTATTTGTTTGTTTACCCGGTTCTAGTTTTATGTGTGTAAACAATTTCATCTTAATTTTATGCTTACCTAAATTCTCTAATTTATACAAATATGAATAAGTGTGTAACCCACACTATTTGTTTCTCCAGATGGTACACAGAGTGAGGTAAATTCAGGTTCAAGTCTTCACTGCTTAGTGAAATACTCAGATGAGCCTTAAGTGAGTTTGCTGCAGATGGCTCTTGACCGCACCATTATGAGCCTATGTAGACATAGTTTCTAAAAAGCAATTAATCAAAACTTGATCACTACTTAATTTATAATTCTTAAATTAATTTTCAAAGTAATAACTGTTTAAACTTATTATATCGGTTTTGTAGGCTCTGCGCCTTCAGGTTCTGAGAACTGAAACCTGAATTTTTCTCAGTGCATCAGACAATCCCACTAAAGATTTTCCTCGAATCTCACATGAAAAGCTGCTTTGTGATGAGTCAATATGGGTAAAAAATTCTGGAATCAATGAAACAAAGATAAAAGGTTAAAAGATGCTAAAGAGAAAGCAAGATTTAAACAGTTTATTCAGGCTGAATCAATACATAATTCATTGTTAGGTTGTTCTCTTAAACATATTTACTATCTGTAGACTTGTTTTGTCATATATATTTTCAAGGAAAAATGGTTCAAGATAATAACATCACTGAATACTTACTGTGTACAGGCTACGAGACATTCTGGGTAAACTTCAAACACACCATCATTCAATTATTCCAACAATTATAGGAAGTAGGTACTATATTCTTCCTAATTATACAAATGCATCAATGGATCAAGCGGAATGAAGAGGTCATCTTTCCACAAGACTAATGATGACAGAGCCAGGGTTTCAGCATAAGTCTGTTCCTGAATCAGTGTTTTTAATCGACACACTTACCTGCTTCTCATCATGCAGTGCTGCTTCTCACGTTTGTCCTTATTTACTCATTTGAGCACAAATTGAAGAATGCATTAATTAACATTTTTTTTTCTTGAGTACCCACTGTATGTTTCAGGTTACATTTGGGTTTTGGGACACACCAGTGACCAAACCAGGCAAAAATTCTAACATGTTTGGAGCTCTAGTCTAGCTGAAGATAGGAAATTTAATGAATAAATGGTACATAGTGGCAGATGGTGACAGGAGAAACACAGAGCAGGGGAAGGCCTGAGGGAATGACAGAAAAGCGAAGGCTACTGTTGCTATTAAAAGAAGGCTTCATTAAGAAGGGATCAGAAGGAGGTGAAGGAAGGAGCTGTGTGCAGAAGGACTGACCAGGTTTGCCATGAATAGCAAGGTAGCCTGTGTAACTACAGCGCAGTAATCAAAGGCAAGGGGGTACAGCGTGAAGGGATGAAGATTATGCAGTGTTCTGGACCAGTGCGATGACTGACTTTATTCTGGAATGAGGACCCATTAAGGGTTTCAGGTGCAGAATTGAGGAGATCTTATTTATAGTTTAAAGGAATATTTGTGATTCCTTTAAACTATAAATATAAACTATGAGGTGTTGAGAGTCAACTCTGAAACTGCAGAATATCTGTGTGTTTGTTAGGAACAGTTTAGGCTGCAGTCAAAGGAAGCCTCAAAGGCAGTGGCATTATTTTTTCATATCCTCAGGTATTTCCCACATCATCCCAACTGGCAAGAAGGCAAAAAGGGAAAGGGTGGGCATGTCGTATGCTTTGAAGGTCGTGATCCAGATGGTAGATAAACATTTCTTTCAATCACAGCTTACTGGTTGACATTCAGGTACCAGGAACACCCAGCAGCAAGGCAAACTGGGCAAAAAGTCATTGGTGGTCATCTACCCAAATTAAAGTAAGCATGATGACACTTCCATCAGGAAACAGACTTGAAACAAAAAGAATTAAGCATTAAACTATGCAATTTTCCTTGCCTAATGTATTATCTAAAACATATTTGAAGCTGAGAATGAATATTAAGAATAGGAAGCAATATTATTAGTATCATTGTAGATTTCTGAGAAATGAATTTCTCTTTTTGGTTTCTTCATTTTTGTGCTGGTCTTGCCTGCAAAGGATCATGAAAACAAAGTCTACAAACAGAAAAAGCATGACTTCTATTATCTTCTTAGACCATATTTATACTTCTTTGTTTTCCATTCTATCTTGTCAAAAACTGTGTTGTCACTTAATTGATATTTCAAAAATAGCTTAAATATCAATACAAAAGAATAAACAAATGAAAACTGCCATGTCTTCTTAAGAAAAACGAAGATAATTCTTTGGAAACTCACTCAATTACTCATATGTATAAGGAGAGAGTTACTGAGTGGCAAATACTCCGGAATAGTGCTAAAAGAATAAAGTGGAAAGGCCTTATCTGAAACCTTGGGCAAATCATGGGATATTAGGCCAGAATTTGGATATCAAATAATCCCTCGGGCATAAGGCATTCTATGGAGCAAGGAGGGATATTTCATATTGAAAACAGGATATAATTAATAAAAATAGTATCATATAGTTACATGAAATTAACACAGTTATGATTAAAACAAGATATATGCATACTGACAGCCGTTTTGAGAATCTTTAGCCTGCATTTCTCAGAAATCAAACAACTCAAGTAGATATAAAATAATAAATTAAATAGAATAAATGATAGCTTTGTGACAGTTGATATGTGAGGTATCAGGTAATGTAAAATATACACTATTTAAGATAATCAACTCTCACAAAATTGAGTATGTGTTATCTTCCCCCATTTGAGGGAATACACATTCTTTATACTCCATAAATATTTTGAAAATTGACTATTTTCACAGTAAAAACATTCTCAGTAAAGTTCGAGAAGTTATGTCCTTAGTGTAATAAAAAGTAGAAAATAAAATAAGATAATATTAAAAATTTACCTGTCTAGTAATTTGTTTAAAAAGAAATTATAACAGAAATTATATATCATTTTGGAAATAATCCACGATATTAAAATTGTTTCAATGCCAGAGTAGGATTTAGAGAAACATGTACAATCTTAAATTTGGTACTAGAAATGATGTTAAAAATATTTTTGTTATAAAACAAGAAGAAATATGATAAACAATCATTTAAGTAAAAAATTTGAGCATGATAATGAAGAAAATTCTCAAAAGAATAAAGGCATTAAAAATATAAATGCAAAAACCAATTAGGTTGTCTATTACATATTAGCCTTATTAAATCCAGAGGATTCTGTGAGAAACAGATTATCAGTAAATGAATGAAATCTTTGAAATGTTTAAGTAAAAACAGGGTTGATACAAACTATATTAGAAGTAAAAATGATGAGTCATGAAAGATTTTAAAAATAAAATACAATATAACAGTTTTAAATGATTTGCTAAAACATATATTGAACAGATAACTTTCTATGAAATTATGATTTCAAATTTGAATCACAAATGAATAGATAATCCAAATATATTAATGAGGGCTGGGGATTTAGCTCAGTGGCTAAAGCACCTGCCTGGCAAGCACAAGGTCTTGAGTTGGATCCCCGGTACCAAAAAATAAATAAATAAACCCCCAAATATATTAATGATAGATGAAGATATCAAACAAGTAATAAAGAGAAAAAAGTCTGGAATATTTTAAGGAATAGTAACTTTCCATTCTTTATAAACTATTACAAAGTATAGAGAAAAAAATCAAAGAAACAAAAACTGAATTTTTTCATACATTTAGTAAGATCAGTATAATACTAAAATCTAAGCCATACAAGAATAGTACTAACAGAAATCTATAAATTAAAAATCTTTTATAGCCAGGTGTGGTGACTCAAGTCTGTAATTGCAGCACCCTGGTAGATTGAAGCAGGAGAATCTCAAGTTTGTCCCCAACCTGGGTAGCTCAGTGACTTGATGAGACTCCCTATCTCAAAATAAATGAACAAACAAACAAACAAACAAACAAACAAAAGGGTTGGGGATATATCTCAGTAAAAATGTCCTGAATTCCATTCTCAGTATCACAAATGTAAATAAACTAATGAATGAACAAAATCCACTTAAGAAAGTAGAGAAAGCATCTTAAATGAATTATTAGTAAATAAAATACAACATGGTATTAAAAGTATAAGACACAAAAAGTAAAATTTATTCCAAGAAAGATTTATTCAACATTAGAAAAATTCTACATATAATTCTCCAGAAAAATCCTTCAACGTCTTTCTAAATATAATCTTCTAGATTTGTTAGTTCATTAAAGAAAAAGTATGTAATTACCTTAACACAACTACAACAATAAAATGCAATACTCATATCTAGAGTTTTAAAATATCTAAATATTTTAGCAAACTAAAAAGAAGAGACTTTCTTAGCTTGAAAAAGACCATTTATTGTAAAGCTACAACAACATTATAATATCACAACACTGGAAATACTCCCAGTACAATCACTGATAAGAAAAAAAAATGTATGTTTTTACCACCATTGCTATTCAAGCTAATAATGTAATAAAATAAAAAATAAAGGTTGTAAATATCATTTCTTGTAGACAGCATGATGCTCTAATCAGAACTCCAAACATAATCAATTAAGAAAATTTTACCAGCAATGACTCAGTTACAGTACAGTAGAAAAGAATTTTTAAAACTTCAGAACCCCAGAAAGTCAATCAAATATTTATAGTGACAAGTTCAAAGTACTTATAGATGAGAAATTCACAAAATCTTTATGATTAAAACTATGAATCTTCACTGAACATAAAGAAAATGTAAATAAATAGCTCATTTTCAAAAAGAAACTACTATTTTAAAGTTTAAATTAATATCAAATTAGCAATAGATTTAAGAAGTTATAATAAATATTGCAAGAGGATTTTTCAAAAGAGCTTTAGAAAATTCTAAAAGTCTCTGGGAAAAATACATAGGAATAGACAAGTTTTTAGGAAAAAAAAGAAGTAATTTTGTCTAATATGAAAATATATTCCAAAACCAGAAAGATTAATCATTAAAGTATCATTTTAGAAAAAGACAAAACAGTGGGCTAGATGAGAGTCCTTAGAAAGTTAATTTCATTTTGGTATTAAATTTAAGAAAAAAAATTCATTCTCTTCAGAGGAAAATAGTAAATGTAGAGACTTTAACAAGTGGCAGACATAATCTTTTTTCTCATGGTTATGAGAAAAAAATGAATAACGTAACTGAAAAAATAAAAGATGTAAACAGGCAAAAGCTATACACATGTCCTTAAAGACAAATAGAAATCTAACTACTATTCAGTAAAAGGCAAATTAATAAATACACTGTTTTCTCTTATCAGATGGACAAAATTTGAAAAGTAATACAATTTAAAAGATGACATTCAGAGTTATATAAATGAATTTCATATTCCCTCTTGGTAATGTAAATTGTTGTAACATTTTTAAGAACAAATTGCAGGTACTGGGTTTAAAAGAAATTTATATACAAATACAGGAAGATCTCATCAATTTGGCTATAGGAAAAGGGGTAGGTGGAAGATATTGGAGAAAGGAAAACAAGTTTTCACTTTATGTATCTCTGTATTAGTGAATGTTTTTAGAATAAGAATATATCCATATATTACTTATATATTTATTTTTAAAATAACTAGAGTTAAAATTGGCTACAGAAATAGAAAACATACCCGACTCTCGAAACCCAAATGTATTCATTAGAATTAACTTTCATTTCAAATGAGGACAGGTCCCCTTAGATTGTGAAGCTGAAATTCCAGATCATCAAAATGTGTTCTCATTTGTAAGAAGTCAACAAAGAATATGGCTTGTTCACAATCTCTCTACTGCTGCTAATGTTTCTGTAAAGATCCTTCTCTTTCCCTTTTAATAAACCCAAATTTGGCTCCTCTGTTGAGTTGACAGACTTCTTGGTTATACCCATAGCATAGGTTTCAACAAATCAGCTGTCAGTCAACTGAATAATTGAATTTGCTTTCTAGGTACTATAATTTTGAAGGGTCATTAGGCTGAAGGGGATCTACTAAATATATAAATTTATTATGTCAATTTAAAAGAAAATCTGTGTGTGTGTGTGTGTGTGTGTGTGTGTGTGTGTGTGTGTGTGTTGTTCATCCATTACACTTGGTGAAGTTCAAAATTGGCTCAAATTTTTTTTGGTAGTACTCAGGGTACTGGATACTGGGATTGTAGACCTGCAACACTATGCTTTGTTTGAGCTCAATCTTAATATTTACCTGCCCTTTGCCTAAATGTGTACTGCGAAGTCCTACAACCAGATAAACATTGCTACAAAACACAGTCTGAATACAAAGTTGAACATCAAAAGCTCAGACTTTCTTTTATTCTTTCAAAACTTCATTCTACTTCAACCTAGACCCCTGTGTGCCATGTTGCCTTCTAGTTTACTGAGAAATTAGATGCTGTCACAGTGAACGTCTCTCAACTTCTCACTGGGGAGCTTATACAATTATCTGTCCTTCATTCTAGATTATAAGAAATATTTTTCTTCCAGTCCAAAGTTCCTATACTCTACAATGACATGGGTCTTAGCCACAACCACCCTCACAGGATCTAGTCCCAAGGAATGGATCCTTCATTCTTCCCACTTCTATTTTTCTCTATTGACTTCATCCTGTTATTATTATATATGTTTGCTTTTTACTTCTTATAAAAATGAATCTCTCCCTCAACCTCACATCTGGCTCCAGTTTTCACATCCCTTCCTTTTCCAATAATGCTTCTGAAAAATTATTGTTTCTCTTCCATGGTGAAACTATTTTTAAGTAATATCAAATAGTCGCTCATGATATCTCATATTTTGTTTTCTCCCTATTCAAGTAAGTGACTGTCTCTGGTCACTCTTTTTAAGATTGACCACAGGGAAATTTGAATGTGATTTTGAGTCTTTCCTTTAATACTATTATGAAAACAGGCATTTGATTTGTAGACAAAATGGATGAGACAGGAACAAGAAGAATTACTAATCCTTACCCTGTCGTCTCCCACTTCTGCTGAAAGAAGTCTTCAAATTGAGGAGAAGGGGTGAGTAGGTAATGAAGGTAAACCCACTTAGTTGAGAAAATTTCTCAGCAAGTTTCGTAGATCAAGAAATTAATGCTCTTTAGAAGAGCATCAAGGGAGGCCTCAGAAAGGGAGTGTCTTACTGATGTCTTTAGCCAATCAGATCACTGATAAGCGTGTCACTGATAAGAGACACGGAATGAGATCTTCAAGATTTGAGATTTCCTGTGGGCATGGAGAGGGGTTGCCCAAGAGGCACTGAATATGCATCATTGGAAGAGAATCTCTTCTTCTACCATTCCCAAGTGTTAGATTTCCTCAGAATCTTGACTGGATCTTGAAGAAAGGCCAAGTCTTTAAGAAAACACAGTTTAAGTTTGCAGGACCCTAATGGAATATGGAATTGAAAGAGCATCACTACGTATCCAAAATGAAATTTGTCTCAAGGTAAACTATAACTTCCTTGTTGCTAAAACAAGTTGATATGTCCTGGATATTTTCTTATGTTATCTCTTTGTTACGGGTGGCTCAGCTGACAATGCTCTAACCACTCTATTTTTCTACTGTTTATGAGACTAAAATATTCTAACATTTCTATTTCCTGGCCACTGCTTAATCTCTTTTATGGATTCTTAGACTCATTCTTTGATATTGCTTTTTTGTTCATTAAACAAATAATTGCTCAGCAACCATCATGTATCTGGCACTGATTTAGGCACAGGACACACTAAAAGGAACAAATCTGATTTGGCTCTTACATCTCTAAAGCTTAAAGTCTAGTGTAGCTGAGAAACTGAGTCTCAACAAGGACTGAGTGAGGAGAATGCAACTTGAGTCCTGGTGGGACAGAACACACACCGTTGGCTCATGCCAAGGAATTTCATCATAAATTCTTTCACCTTCTGCAGAGGAATGATGCTCACATCTATGAGTTAAACTACATACCTGTCTAAATCTTTGGATACTTTTGTCCACCTGCTTCCTGAGTCTTTCTTCTTAAATATTCTTCAGCAATTCAATCTCAAAATGTCACAACTGGTTTATTTTCTTTACTTTATGAATGGCAGATTAGGACGAGGCTAACCACCTCACCTTTGCTCTCTGTTCCACCTCAACCCCACTAAGCTCATCCTATCAAATTTTTCTTTCCTTCCTTCCTTCCTTCCTTCCTTCCTTCCTTCCTTCCTTCCTCTTTCTTTCTTTCTTTCTTTCTTTCTTTCTTTCTTTCTTTCTTTCTTTCTTTCTTTGGGGGAATCGAACTCATGACCTCACACCTGCCAGGCAGGCACTTGTGTCATGGGACTAAATCCCCAGGCTTATTATTCTAAGTTCTATAGTGGTACATCCTATCATTTGAGTTTACTCACTTCTGATTCTTGCCTGGATTTCTGAAATCTATATCTCACTAGTCTCCCCCAAATCATTCTTCACTTTATAATTAGTCATCATTTTATAAAGTAGCTTCTATCAGGACCTTCATATTTTTAAAACTCTTTAGTGAGTCCCCCAATATTCTTGGGGAAATGTTCATCCACCAGTATTGTCCCTAAATTTCTGCCTCATCTCTTCTTTTCTTTTCTTTTCTTTTCTTTTCTTTTCTTTTCTTTTCTTTCCTTTTCCCTTTCCTTTCCTTTTCTCCTTCCTTCTTTCTTTTCTTTGTTTCTTTGTTTCTCTCTTTCTTTCTTTCTTTCTTTCTTTCTTTCTTTCTTTCTTTCTTTCTCTTTCTTTCTTCCTTTTCCTTTTCCTTTCTTTGTACCAGAGATCCACCTCATGACCCTGACTTTGCCAGACAGGTGCTTAGGCTGCTGAGTTAAATCCCTGGCCCTTCTGCCTCATCTTATACTATGAATTTTCCATTTTCGTATCTGGCCACCTTATTTATGTTCTCTCCTACCATTCCAGTAGCACATGGCACAATTTGGTCATTTTATAGAATGACTGATTTTTTTCTCAGTCTCCCATTCATTCCATGAACTCTCTGGCATCTGGTCCTCTGTTTATGTTGCCCTTCTTCCCAGGAATTTTACATTGATGCCATTTCTTCCCTACTTTCACTTGGAAAACTCTTAATCACCTTTCAAGACTTGGTTTGCACTGTGTTAATTCCCTTAGTGGTGGTTATATCCATCCAACATGCTTCTCTAATTTGAACTACTTTCCCTGTAACATCACTCTGTCTTAGTGTAAATATTATAATATTTAGTTATTTTTAATTCTTCTTCTTTAACATAACTCTATGAGAGGTAAGATTATTATTTCCACCATTGCCTCACACATATGCTTGGTGTATATTTAACATGTGCACACTTTATATTTATTTATTTTCACTTTAAGTTTTAAAAGTGCTTTTATACCATACAATTTCTAAATGAATCAAAAGCCATCAATGCATATAGTAGTTACAAAAGGATTTTGGGTGCTTTCATTTGACTAAATGATTCTGAGATGCTGGATAACAACACTTGCTACTAGGCAGAAAATGACTCTTGCTTGCATTTCCCTCTGGGGTGGGTTTGCTAAGAAGCTAACAGAACTGAAGTTGCAGTGCCTCTTATTTGCTCTTCCAAATAAGATTTAGCAATGTGATCAAAATCATAGGCTCCTGTAAAATTTGAACAAGTTAAATATTTAAACTGAAATTGTCTCTTTCCCTCCAACTGTGCTTGTTATTATTTTTCTTTATATCTTATTATGCTGATGTAAACAGGCATTTGTGAAGTTTGACAAAGGGAAACTGAATCCCAGCTATACAGAGCTGAATATAATTGGTTTGTAATTATTTCTATTCAAGAAAATTGCAGCTAATGATAAATATCCTATTATTTGGTAATTTGCTGATTCTTGTTAGTTTTGCTAGCTTTTTAAAAATTTGTAAATTTTTATAAATCCTTATCATTAATCACATAATATAAAAAGTAATTATTTTACATGTAATTTTGTACATGTTTTGTATTATGTTTCTAAAGATCCCACTTCTAAATTATGTAAGCCATATAACTTGAAAGTGCAGTTGTGTTTGTTTCATAGGAGGAAAACAATGAAAGCAGGAGGGAGCACACTATTATTTCTATCTCCTTCTCTTTTCTATTTACCTTTCTGGCAAGGTCCAGTTAAGAGATCATATTAATCACAGAATCAACTGTTGGCAAGGCCACAAGAAGCCTGAAGACTAGGCATTCGAGCTTTGGATCCCAGGACTGACTGAGACTATCTTTAGCATGGTTCTTTGTGGGTCACAGTCTCTGCACTGGTTTCTTTCATCAGGGTTTACTCCAGTCCAACCCACAAAGGAAGGATAACATGACATAACATTTCCTGAAAAGAAGCAGATATTCAGTGCCCCAGATCTTATGTCATTTTGTTTCACAGCAACATTTTTTAATCAGCTTGCTATCTGCAGTAATACTAAGGTTGTTGCCACCTATTGGGAAACACTAAGTGTGGCAAAAAGACAATTAAGAAAATAGGCAAACACTACACAGCCTCAAGCACACACGGTTGACAGTCACAGATATCCTTGCTTAACAGTGGTCTTGCATTTGATGTTTATTCAGTGAAATATATCTTTAAATGTGAGGTGGTTGAATAAAGTATTCAACTATGACCTTTGCCAAAATAATATCTGATTTAAATTGGAACCAAGGAATAGCAGTGAAATGTTAGTTGACAATCTTTAGGCAAATCTCCCAGTTGTTAACTGAAACGAGAAACAAATGTCAGTTTTTGCCAAAGAGCCTTGGTGTTTAGCATTGTTTAAACAAGTCAACATGTGTAAAATGATCTAATGTTGAAAATGTTCTGCTTCTGCTTTATAATCAAAGAAAATGAAAAACATTCTCAGAGGAAATGGAAAATTATGATCTGTTAGCTTCACTAAAGTATAAATCTCCTAGCTTCCAACTAAATAATTGGCTATTTCATCTTATTACATAGCAGCACTATTGTTCTCAATAGTGAATGAGTAATCATCAAGAGAAGGGAAAGATTCATTTATTTTCAGGAAATCTCAGGAAAGTGAAGAAAATATGCTCTACCCCACTTGTGATTAGCATGTATAATATGCTACACTTTCTTTTCCCTCTTGCCTGATTCTTTCCCTGATGGATTTGGTTTGATAAGGTGAAGGAAGGAAAATTATGCCTCTGCAAGAGATGTATCATTTAATTGACAATCTATTGTTTCTGTGTATTATTATATTTAATTCTCACAAGAATTTTCCAAGATAAATATAATTATCCCCATTTTACAAATGAGAGCTCAGCTACAGAAAGTTAAGGAACATGCCAAGACAGCTAGTAAGTAATGGAATCAGACTTTAAACTCATGTCATAACTGCACCAAGTTACACTCCCTTATATAATGTCAAGGAATTTAGTTCCTTATGTGGAGGCATCAGCTTTTTAGCCTCTCCAGAAGGCCAGTGAACCTCCAAGGAGGAGCAGAACTGGCCAGCATGGCTATCTCTCTGATTCTGATTACCATGGGAAAATATATTCATACTACCTAGCACTGGCCAAAAACCAGTATGGAGAAGAGATGGCCCAGGAGGTGTCAATGGGTTGCTCTGGAAAAATGAGAGAATTGGTAACAAAGACCTTTACCTTCCACATCTCAGAGTTATTTTTTCTCTAAAGTCATTACATATCTATATCTCTATCTATATTTATATCTTTTGTATCTATTTCTATAAAATCATGCAAGAATCTGGATGGATAAGTAAAATCTATCTATGTCCTCCATGTTTTATTTTTTGGTTATTCTTTGGCTACAGGATAAATCCAAGCCCTTGAAAATATCAGATCTTCAGATAACTATTTCTTACCCTAATTTGTGTATCTTCTACACTTGAGGAATAATTCAGCATTTTCTAACATTGTTTTTACTCTCATGTTTCTCTACACCTTTACTTACTGTATTCCTTCTGCTGGAAATGCTTCCCTCATCTGCTTCTCTAGTAAAATTTTTTTGATTCTCCAACATGCAGTTCAGTTAATCTATGTCTCAAGAATCTATTGACCCTTGTAGCTAAAATCAGTTTTTCCAGATTTTGATCCTTTTCAATAATTTGTGTGTGCCATTATTAGAATATTAATGACATTATTAGAATATTAATAGCATGATTACTTAACTGTTTATATAACTTAATATTATACTGAATACAACTTTTTTATTTGCCTTTCAATCTAGGTTAAATAAAATATATGATGTACTGATTTACTAGATTTCATTATTTCTTCCATCTAGTTAACACTGAGGTCCCACATGGTGTTTGACTTCTTTTATTTTTACGTAATAAAATCTCAGAGTCTTTGGTTCCAGGGAAGTGTATAATTATATTCCAAAAACTAAGAGAAGTGACAGAAATATGAACAGAATAGAAGAATGTTTCGAGAATTAAGAGAGAGGAGACAATTTTTTTGGTTTTCTGCAATGAGAATTGTCCATTTCTGAACAAGTAGGGGTTTTTTGTTTATTTCTGTTTTTTTGCCACCTCTATCAGAGCGTGTACACAGCACATATGTAATGTTTTCAGGAGACAATGAACACAGAGGATGCTAAAAAAAAAAAAAAGTTCTTTTTGCAAATAGTCCAGTGTTCTTCGGAGATTCCTTATTTCAACAAAGGTCAAGGGTAAATAGATTCGTCACCCAAGTGCAATGTAGTGCAATGGAATGAACAGGAGGCTTACAGCCAGGAGTCCTGAAGTTGCTCACCAGCTTTACCATTTAACCACCTGTGTCCCTTCATAGCTTACATAACTTAACTTTTCCGTGCCTCACTCTACTAATTCCAGGCATGAAAACAACAGCTCCAAGCAGCATATTGCAATGTCTGGTTCAGAGGTCATGTATGTTAATGTTACCTGAAAAAATGCTTTATTTTGCCTTTGAAAAATACAGCATTTTTACATTGCAGATTAAGCATTATAGCAGTGTTCTCAAACCTGTAAAGAGTCCAGTTGAAAATTTGCTTAGTTTTTTTACTCCTTTGTTTTTTGAGATACTGGGGAATGCTGGTTCTGTCTAGTCATGGCATGTATTAGGTAAGGTTTGTTATCCTTGAGAGGTAGAATTACATTTAATGTTCCATGTGATCCAGAGACAGATTGGCCTATGGCATGGATCTTATGTGGAATATTTTTATAGAAGAAACTACACATTTATTTTCTGATGGTCTGGCTGTACTCTACCTGGGTACCAAACCAGTCTTATTTAATAACAGAACAAAGTGTGCAATTTCTTAAAACTTGCATAATGAGATGTGTGTGTGTCATTTTTTTTCTTTTTCTTTACAAGATAAATAAATACACAAAACAAATAAAATATGATTTGTCAGTGGCTAATACTTCAGATTGTTAGTGAATGAGCTTACTTAATTTTTAAATTTCTAAGTAGTAAATGTTACCACTAAGTGACAATAATGTTTGTGCTTACTCTAGAAAAGTGCTATGGTGATACAATTTGAATTCCATCTCTGGTGTATAGTGTTTTATTAAGGAAATGCAAACACAGGATAGCATTACATGGTTTCCCTTGCAATTTTGAAAGGTTAATTAAATTGTTGAGCAATATTTTAATTTATTCTAATTTGCCTCATTGAGATTCATCCTACTAATAGTTTTGAATATCTTTGCATGCATTAAAGTCTATTACAGCTTTAAAAGAAAACAAATATTCACTTACGGTCACTCTTCAAATTTGAAACTTATTGGTGGCAAAATGTGAAATGCTTTAGAAATCTTTCCATTAGAGGTCATTGTTCTGCATGTGAAATCATTTTATTCATGTTATATTCTGGAAAAAAGTAGTAGTTTCTTCAGATCTTATTCCTGTCTTTTTTGCAGAGTGCAGATAAAGATTATAGTTCTTCTAAGGATATAGAAGTACTTCCAGCTAAATTCCTAGGAATTAATTTTTATAAGGCCAAGTCAACTCATTTTGCATCCTAGGAAGAAAATGTGCTGAACTGCAAGTGTAAAATCAAAAGACCATGTGATAAGGTATGTTGCTACTAGACATCAAATGGTCCTTGGCCACCATCATAAGACATTTTCCTTATTTAACATGCACCAAAGATTCCATGGTTTTTCCATCAGTTACAAACATAATGTTAAGCAGAGATGTTAGTGTTCACACAGGAATCCATGCTTATGATGTGGCGCTAGCCATTTGCGTTTGCTCTTGGTCTAATGTCTGGGAGAACAGTGAAAGAATGGGCAAAATTATGAGAGAAGGGGAAGAGGTAAAAAACAGCATACCTTGTTTCCAAATGCAAGAAGTTCTTTGGGGTGCCCACTATCCAGCAAGCCCTGGGGTCTGGTGATATGCAAGACACTATTTCTCCTCTCAAATTTCTCATGGCTTTGTGAGTACAATAACAGTTTCACTTTTTATGTAGATCCATAGTCATTTAACGATATGCATCAGTTTTAAATATGCGATAGTCAATCTCACATGTAGATCTTTGATTGGGTTTCCCACCCTCATTTTCTTTTGCACAGTAGGACACTGAAAGGAAGTGGGGAATTTACAAAAACCTTCTTTGCACCCATCTTTAGCCAAGCTCATTGCAAACTGCTCAAGTCCAAGCACTCTTTGGTCCATGTGCTAAGTGGGGTCCTTCCTCTAGTAGGTTCCACGGCCACTGCTGCTGCTGCTGCTTTCACAGCTGAAGCTGTCTGGCCTACATTTTCACCATGCTCCTTTTAAAAGGAGACATCGTATGTAAACTAACCCAACTATCTGTGGTTGACTGAAACTGGGTTTTACTGCTGAAAGCCCCATATCCCAAGAAGTCCTACACACCAGGAAAACTGGGACAGCTGGTCACTGGGGAATTTTTTATTATGTAGACATTCTTGCAGGTACGATACTGAAGGTTCTGAATCCACACACTCCTTTGCAAGGCAGTAAATTTACTCTGCTTCTTTGGTCACAGAATTTCACACCAGCATTTGGGTCAACAGCTCCTCCTAGAACTCTGACTCAAGTACTACCAGCTTCTTGGAGGTAAAAGGTGAGCTCCCATCAAGGACAGGGCAGTGGTATCTCTGTGCCTCTACTCATGGCAGTCTTCACCTTTTATTCCTCCCTCTCTCCTTTTCCCTTCAAAGTGTCAGCCCTACCCTTTTCCTGTCCCGCTTTCCCCTCCTCCATAGGTTCTGCATTTTGAAAAGAATGGACCATTAGCGTTCTAAAGTTTGCATATTAAATATAGCTCATTAATATCTTGTTATCTTCTCTGCCAAGAGTCTAACCTCAATGTCTTTTTCTAACTAAAGAAGAAAAATATATCTGCCAACGATGCTTTATTTAAACATCTAAAGCTAGAATCAAAGCCAGTTTTCCCCTTGGCTAGAGAGTATGTATTTTTTATTTGGTTTTACCCAATCTAAATCTGAATATAATAAGGAAGGCCATGTTAAGAGTTTTAGAGTGAAAAAGATAAAGAAAATTGAATACCATCCCTGGCAAAAGAAAATAAATTGATATCATAAGTGAAGAAAAATAAAATAGCCATAAGGCCCTCCAAATATTTCTTCTTCAGAATAATAAATGGATGTATATCTGGTTCTCCTAGAGCACATTTCTGAAAGTTCTGAGCTACTGAACATATGAGTTGATAATCCATGCAGGATTCATAATTATAACTGCAATATGACATCACAATATGCTCAAAATTAATGTTTGGATACTATTACAACAAAATTCATAGTTAAACATATGCATTTTACTGATGGGTAATAGGAATTGCATATAGAAATTAATATTTTGGTGTCACATGAGGGGCTATGCAAGGAGATAAAATGATTATTTTATAGACAAAGAAGACACACTTACCTTATGTACCATAGATCAGTCCTATTATCTCATCAGATAGCTGTCCTATTATCTCAGCAGTTTTCCCTTTTCTTTATAGAAGGTGATTTGCATCCTGAATCCCTACATGGCCTAAAAAACTGCTTGATCTAACCCAGTGGTGCCATCCAGGAGACATTTTGTTTCTTGCCTCTACCAAGGGAACTTTGGCGATATCTGGACACATTTTTGGTGGTTATTACTGAAAGGGGAACTGCTGAAATCATGCGCAGACATCTCTCCAAAACAAAAATCAACTGTCAATAGCACCAAAGAGGAGATCCCTAATCTTAGCCCTTCTCTATTTGTCTGTTTTCCTCCATGATCCTTTACATCCTCCTGTGCTCTCTTCCTAAATGTGTTGGCTCCACTACCAGTTTCTCCCTGAGACACTCCTCTCTGCCTGATTTTCTCTTCTTGAGGCCTTAGCAACAGAAGCATTTTTGTTTAGAGCATTTCACTGTATTTATTAGGCAGTCCTCGTATATGGTCTTCTTACATTCTATACCTTTCTTTTATTTGTCTTTGTCTTGTCTTTTGTCTTCTCTTTTCTTTCTTTCTTCTTTCTTTCTTTCTTTCTTTCTTTCTCTCTCTTTCTTTCTTTTTTGAGACAGGGTCTCACTATGCAGTTCAGGCTGGTTTTGAGCTCACTTTGTAGCCCAGATTGATTTTAAACTTACAACAATCCTCCTGCCTCAGCCTTCCAAGTGCTGGGATTACAGGCATCAGCAACCATGCCTGGCTACGCCTTTCTTTCCTAGTTTATATCAGATTGTTATTGATTAATATCTGTATCTTTTGTTAAGCTCCTTTTTATTGCCTGTTGTGTACATGGACAAAATTATTACATTGTGGTGTATAAATAGGTACAAGTAAAATATAATAATATATAAATATGTACAAGTAAAATATTAATAATAATAGGATTCTCTCTCTTTTCATCTCAAAGTCTCTAATCTAGGAACTAGGGTATAGCTCAGCAGTGCAGTGTTTTCTTAACATGTAGAAGGCCCTGGATTTGATCCCTAACACCACACACACACACACACACACACACACAGAGTTTAGCATAATATAACATCTTAAAAAGGGAAATATATTAGATAAATGAACAGTCTAAGAATACATCCAGGATGAATAAAGAAATAAGTACTTTATCAAGCAGTAAAGGATGCCCATTATTTTAATGCAATGTTTTTAGCTATCTCAAAGAAGTTTGACTTTTAGAGAGAATCATTGCAAATCTAAAATTTGTTACATATTTTCCAGATGTGTTATAGAGAATGAGGAGATCAAAATTTCAAGGTGGTTAAAGTTTAGTAAGAGTCTGATGACACCATGGAATGGAAAAATTAAATTCAGGTTCTCGGTTCTCAGTGTCAGAGATGGCACTGATGACATCTGTCCTTCCATCATGGCACTTCAGCTCTAACATCCCACATGCTATTCTGCCTGCAGCCTGACAGGAAAGTTTTAAAAGCTTTTCTTCAAGAAAGCAGTAGTTTAACTGAAGCTTTAGTCTTTAAAATATTAAGCACAGCTCGATGGCCTCTTTTATGTGGTGCTTAGAGAAAGAAATAATAGCTAATGCTAATGGCTAACATTTGTTGAATCCTTCATGTATATCAGATTCTGTGCTTAAATATCTGGAAGGATTCTTTTTTTCTCTCTACCAGCCTCAGGACACAGGTCCTCAGCTCTCAACATCCTGCTGACAGGTAAGGAAATGGAGTCATTGAGAGGTTGCCTATTTCATTAGAGATACAGGTTGTACATGCAGGGACCTGGGTGCTACTCAGGTCTGTTTGATGTCAAAGCTTCACACTGAAAAGTTTCCCAAAAAGGAAAAAAGGATATTCAGGGAGAAAAGAGAGACAGATGGATAAATAAATAAATAATAAATCTGTCACCTGCTATAGGGAGACAATTACTTCTAAAATCTTGCCCAGAAGCTTTATTTATTTGCAGAAACCAGAAAGGCCCACTACACATATATTTCAGAAGCTTCTGAGCATGGTGAGGAGACATCTTAGCCAGGCTGGAGCTAGGCAGTATGTGCTGATCAGTAATATAGAAAGAATATGACCAGAAGTTTGACACCTTGTGAATATTTGATCAGTAATATCCAACAGAACATTGGTTCCCAGTGGTGATTACTCATCAGAATCTTCTGAAAGGTTTTTAAATTTTTCATGTAAATTCATTACTTTCAACATCCTAACCAGAATACAGATGTTTGAATTTTGTTTATTTCTTTTTTAATGTTTTCTATCAAGTTACCAATAAGCAGGTCCAGATTTGCTTCAGAGAATTATCTTAAGAAAGGAAAGATCACAGATGAGAAGAGTCTAGCCTGGTATTCAAGGAAAGGGTGCTGGTCAGCTGAGTCCAGGAAGACTTAGATAATGTATATCCCATGGTGCTAGAATGTTTTGTCTCCATTACATCCCTGCATACCACATGTCCCAGCCAACCATTACAGAAGATCTCTTATGTTTAACAATATTGCTGAGAAATTTCTAAGTCACTCTGCTGTCAAGTGACTCAGGTTAATGCCTAACATGACCTTGGAATAAACCTTTGTCAGGACTCTCAGCTATGCAGGGTGAGCTAAATAACAAGAAGACACAACAAAAAATATACACATACCTATGCTTTCTACACTTTAATAACTACAGACAGAAACCAAAAAAGAACTCTCCCTTCAGCAGTCACCATGTGAAACTCAGACCAAGAGCAGAGAATTTATATTATTCTTATTAAGATTAATAATATCAACAAGGTGGAAAAGGGAATGACAGGGGAAGTAAAGGAGTGGGAGGAAAGGGGGCTAAAAAGGAAACAAGCAATATTACACACAGGTTACAGTTCCCCAAAATGACAGCAAAATGCATGACTGCAAACGTGTACTAATAAGAGTTTAAAAAGAAGGGCTTTCTATTTGATGAATGTTCATGAAGGTAGAAATATCTTGTTCCTATTTTCCTTAGATACATAAAATTGATAACACTCCAATATTAAAGCAAACATCTAGCTATTATGCACAAAAAATGTATACAATTCAGTTGACAATGCTTTTCTAATCTTACATTATTATATTTAAAATTAAGTTGAAAAGACTCACAGTTTAAAAGAAATAAGATACAAGAACATTTATCTTCATTGTCAAATTATAAAATTCTGCAAAGGTATGGTTTTTTTAAAAAAAAAATTATACGTAAAAATTATACTTATTCGAGAAGAGAAACTATGCCTTCCCATGAAGTAAGCACTGCCATGCTGATCAGAAAGAGCTCCAGGCAGAAAAGAAGCTATACCTGCCTGTGAAATAAGTGCCACCATGCTGATCATAAAGAGAAATTACACCTTCCTGTGAGCCAACTGGTGCATGGGTTGAAAAACCAGTAGAGAGTGCGCTGTGTGCGCGCGCGCGCACACACACACACACACACACACACACACACACACATGGACTCCCCACCCCTGCAGATTCAGAGGACTCAGGGTGAGATGACAGCAACTGAGGAGAAGGTAACAGCTGGTTGCTTGTATTGTATGGGTGACTCTGCAGATCTGGGGCTGGCGGTCTGGGTATCTACCTGGAGGATGGCAGTGTGCATTGTGTCAGCTGGGGGAATTTCCCCCTGTCTTGTTTTTGAAATCCAATGTTTTGTTCCATTTTATTGTTTTGTTTTATCCCTGTGTCTGGTAGCCCGAGCAACTATTTTGAAGATAACAATGTGCAGTATTGTTCATACTGTTTTGTTTTGTTCCAATTTATTGTTCCGTTTTATTCAACGCTTTTGTTCTGTTTTGTTTGTTTGATTTTGCTATGTCTGATGGTATGGATAACTATTGTAAAGATAGCAAGATATGTTAGCCATTGTTGATCTCCTATTATCCTATTTTGAAGTTCTGTACCACTTTCACTGCCGTGTTTTTACTGGATTTACTGTGTTTTGTTTTGTTGGTTTCTGTTCTCTTTAAAATAAAATTTAAGAAATTATACTTACTCATGGTGTACCATGTGATATTTCAATGCATATGCACATTGTGTGATGTTCAAATCACAGTAAACATGTGAGTCCAAATTTTCTACAATTCACTTCAATGAATATCTGTTGAAAAATAATAATACAGAAAATTCTGAGAAAGTCATTGTCTCATCTTAACTTAATGAATATTTTAATACATTTTTATTTTATAATACTATGAATGTATGACTTTAACAAAGCCACTGTAGTAATTAAAATTAAAAAAATTATTTTATAAGTTACATATATTTCATCCAGTGTCATTTAGATATTTCAGTATATATATTTCTCCTCTTGTGTGTGGAGGATAAGAAGATACACTCAAGCCTTACTCTCATTCCAAATTCTAAGGATAGGATACAGCATCATGAACTATAGTCCTCACACTGTTCAATGAATCCCCTAAAACTCGATTATCTTATAGTTTACAGTCTGTGTGCTTTGACCAAGATTTTCCATCTTCCCAACCATCCTAACTCCAGGTAACCCATACTCTACTGTTTCTACACATTTAACATTTTTAATTCCACATACAAGTAAAATCATGTAGTATTTTCTTTCTCTAGTACATATTAGGTTCATCCCTATTCATCATGGGATATTGCTCAGATGGCTTGTCATGGGACTCTTGGACTTCATGACCATTTGAGCCAATAGCTGTAACCATCTGTCCTTGAATATCCATATATATCTGCGTCTACATCCCTGTCTTACTGGTTCTGTCTCTGAAGAACCCCAGGTTACCAAACCCAACTCTCTCCCATTTCCACTCATTAAACCTGTGCAGGGGAAGCAGAGGGAGAACACAGCAAAGACAGAGCAACTGTTTGTCCTATCCTGTTCCTTGTTCTCCAAAGTTAGTTGGAGATATTCAGATTTTATAAACTCCCTTGACTGAAGATTTGATACTAGTAAACTCTCCAAAGTATTTATCGTTTTCCAAGTTCTAATTTTCTTGAACATAAGTGTAATCTCCTTTTCCAGACCTAAATCCTCTTGTGTTTTTGTTTTGACTTGTTTTGGTTTCATTTTAGTGTTTAACATAGGGGAATCAAGCTCAAGGTCTTTTAAGTGCTAGACAAGTGCTCTGTCACTCATATGGCCTCAGTTTTTTCTATCTTCCTATTTTTTTTCTAATCTTTCTTCTTTATTTTAGACAGGTCCTTGCTAAGTTGTCCAGCTGGCCTTGCACTTGCCACTCTCCTTCCTCACGAGTAGCTGGGATTACAAGCATGCCTCACCACACCTAACTTCTTTTTTATGTTCAAAATTTATTTTTATTTGAAGGAAATTATATATATATAATGGAATACTACTTTTGTTGTTTCATTAAAGAAGGAAAGGCTTATTTTGGCTGACAGTTTCAGAGGGTAGGAGACTTTGGAGGTTGGGCTTCACTAGTTCAGTTGGGGAACTCTGGATCAGAGGGCTATTACAAACAGGTTATTTCTTCCTGAAGTGTGTCTTTTTGGTAGGGAACCATCTCAGAAAGACTTGGAGATTTTTATTCATCGAATTTTAGGCCCAATGAGCAAACTCTCACAATGTAAACAAAGTATACACACTTGAAATAATAATAACTCATCTTATTCTGTTCCCAAATCCATTTATTTAGCTTTTACTGGTGCCTATGAACCAGAAAGGACCCAGTGGTGACCCAGACTTGGTCTGACCTTCTGAAGCAAAGTTACTTAGCAACCAAGCAGGGAAGAGTGGACACATTAGTGGATAATGGATTTGGGTGCTGTGGAAGACAGAGGTGTTATGTACATGACACATGATTGAATAGGTTTTAAGTGGGTGTGCATTGGAGAACTCTAGCAGGATTCTAGGGTATGTCATTAATCTGAGTAGAGGATGAAATAAGAGAATTAGATAAAAACTGAGGCAACAGGACAGATCCTGCTACAGTATAAATAGGGATGCTGATATGAGAAGGGTACAGTCTCTGCCCTTCTCCCCAGTGATCAGAATCTTAGTTTTTGCCTTTAAAATTTACCTATTTAAATTTAATTGGTTGTTGCTCAAGATAAATTTGGAAGAAATACACACATTGTGTGTAGGGGGAGACAGCAGAGAATAGGATTCAATAAGCAGAAAAGTCTCTATAGACATCATGGGAGATTACTAGAACAGAAGACCATCAGCAACAGTTCTGAGGTACTTCCAGAAATTTAGCACAAGAAAAATATTCCCTGCCACTGGAATTTGAGGCAAGAATTTCTTTCATGTGGGGATCGTCTGTCTTCCTGTCTAGCTCACCTGTGACTGTAATTTGGCTTCCTGATGCTGAATTACTGTTGCTCAAGTACCATCCTAAGAGAACCATCATGGAATGCTCCTCAGTAGTGCCTGTAGAGAAACTGAATGCAGGTGGAAAGCATGGTGTTGCTCCTCCTGCAGTGAGGCCATGTTTTCTGGCTGGAAGGCACTTGG
Organism: Hydrochoerus hydrochaeris; assembly: GCA_004027455.1. Taxonomy (NCBI): domain Eukaryota; kingdom Metazoa; phylum Chordata; class Mammalia; order Rodentia; family Hydrochaeridae; genus Hydrochoerus; species Hydrochoerus hydrochaeris. Next base: position 66,770 of record PVLA01002344.1, on the reverse strand, counting down.
GTGAGGAAGTGTGGTCTGATACTCAGGTCTTCAGTTTTCAGCTGGAGTTTCCTCATGGTCTATGAAGAATTGATGACTGGTGTGGTGAAGAGAAATGAAGTTTCTACCTTTCTGTTCCTGCTGGGTTCTGGGTTCTGTTCCTTTCTGTTCTCATACTTGTTCATGTCATGTAGTTTAGTAACTGAAAATAAGGTATGCAACTAATAAAATGTTGCAGGCATGCTTTTGAGGGAGGACACTAGGGTGCAGTCCATTGTGGCAAAGTTATAGTTTGATTGTGTCCCCCACAGATCATGCACTGGAAACTTAATCTCCAGTGCAACAATATTGGGAAGCAAGGCCTAATGGGTGGAGGTTAGGTCACAGGAGTTCTGCATACATGAATGGATTAAAGTCTTTAAACTGAGGGAAAACCTGGATTAACCCTCTGACTTCACTTGCTTCTAATTACTTGCAACTTTACTTACTTGATAAATCACTTAGCTAAATGATAAAGTAATAGATCCATACTAGCTTTATTACAGATAAAAAGTCTAGTGTATTTTCATTGTGGTGATGATGGTTTAAATTGCTTTTAGGAACCTGGAGGTAGACTTGTCTAGCTCAAAACAGTGAAAGCCACCAATTCTTTCATTTGGGCCTATGAGTATATCGACTGTGTGACTCCACCTCGGGTCATGCTAACACTGCTATTTTCTGAACATGGATATTCTAAAGAGTTATGAATTCTAAGTAGACACATGCAGGCTTCATTTTTCCCTTCCTCCAATCACCTTTCTTCCATGATTCATACCACCCTGCTTCTCTATCTCATAGATATCCCTACACTCTATCCTCAGGGAGGAAAATGGCTCTCCCATCTCCACATGACTGGAATAAACTCATATGTCTAAACTTTCTTTTGCAACATGTTTCACTTCAGTGATTGGCATACTATGTTGCAAGCAAAACACATCTGATGTGGCAAAGATTTCAGGAGTGGGTTTGTTATGGTGAGAGTGAGCTGCTAAAGAGGTGAGCTCAGCAGCCTTCTCCTCTCTGTGTGACAACTGCCATTCTATGGCACAGTGCAAATCCCCCTTGCATCTTGGACTTAGCTTCTAGAACTATGAGTCAAATAGACTTCCATTGTTTGTCGGTTGCCCAATCCAAGGATTTGTTTAATAGCAGAAAATGGGCTAACATAAGGTTATTTGGGGGGGGTCCTCCCTCCAAATTCCATGTGATGTTTGTAGGGACAAACATTTGACGAATTCCATCAAGCTGTCAGCCTGTGTGGGCACACATGCTCTGGCCAGTTGTCCCAGGTGAAAAACAAGGACTTTTAAGTCACAGTTCAGTGTCCATGTCTGTTGATTTTTCTTTTAAGAAAATAAAACCAAACAAAATAAAACAGAATAAAGCCAATCAATAGGGCCAATCAAGACAAAACAGTGAAAGTGATACAAAACTTCAAAACAAGATAATAAGAAATCAACAATGTCTGCCATTATACCTCTGGTTATCTTCAAAATGGCTGTCCACACCATCAGACACATTAAAATCAAACAAAATAAAACAGAAGAAATCCAATTAAAACAAAACAGTGAAAGCAGTACAGGACTTTAAAGCAAGATAATAGGAAATAAACAATGGCTACCATAATATATCTTATGATCTTTGAAGTAACTGTGCCATCAGATATAATAAAAACAAACAAAACAGAATAAAGCCAAACAAAACAAAAGAACGAAAATAATGCACGACTTTAAAACAAGATAATAGGGAATTAACAATAGCTACCACCTTCATCTTTTAGATATTTCTTCCCCTTTCACTTTCATGATATCTACTGTACATTTTGGATCCCACTAACTCCTTAAGTTTTTTTATACTAGGGAGACAACATAATGTTCACCTATGTGAGTTAGAACCATTTCACCCAAGAACATGCTCACAAGTTGCATTCATTTACCTACAAGAGCCATGCCATTATCCTTCTTTATGCCTGGGTAGCTTTCCATTGTATAAAAATGCCATATATTTCTTATCCATTCTGTGGTTGATGGGCAAGATACTTCTGCTTTTGAGGGGGTTCCCTGTAATATGGAGCATTGTTTTCTCTCCTTTGACTTTTAGTCTATGAATTTCCTTTTGAGTTAATGTGTTTCTTGCATACCACATATTGATGAATCTTATTTCTTGATCCACTCTATCTGTGCAGAGTTACTTTTTATTGGTGTTACTTTTTATTGGTGAATTGAGGCCATCTATATTAACAGTTATAGTCAACATGCACTGGTTCATCTCTGCCATGCATTTTTTCCTGCCATTGGCTCCCTACTTTCCTCCTCCATTCAGTTGTCTGTCCCACTCTACTGCTTGTTCCTGGAACCATGGACATTTTTATCTCTCTCTAGAATATCCTTCAGTATTCTTTTTAGGATTGGTTTGGTGGTCATAATTCCTTCAATTTTTCTTCATCAATGAAGTATCTTATTTCTTTATTAATTTTGAAAGATAGTTTTTTCAGGTTGCATCAATATGGTTAGAAGTTGTTTTCTTTCAGGACTTGAAATACTTCACTCCAAGCTCTTCTTGAGTTGATGGTTTGTGTTGAGAAGTCTGTCTTGATTCTGAGGGTTTTTCTTTATAGGTGATCTGTTTCTTTTCTCTAACAGCATTTAATAGTCTGTTGTACTGAGTTGCTGAGACTTGGTTATTATATGTCTGGGTGTAGATTTATTTTGGTTCTCGTTAGCTGGAGTTCTATCTGCTTCACTTATCTGCATGTCAGGTCCTTTTCCCATGCTTGGGAAGTTCTCAGCTTTTACTTTTGTGGTCTTTTTATGTCATTTGTGTTTACTCCTGTTTTTTCACTGACACTTTTCAATCTTACATTGTATTTCTTTGCATTGCCTTGCGCCCATTGAATTGTTATTGCCTGGTTTCTTATTATTTTTTTTTTTCTGCATCGGGGATGGAACTCACAACCTCACGTTTACAGAGTGGGAACTTAGCCAAGTAAGCTAAACCCTGGAGCACCTCTTATTATTTTTAAGAGATCTTTCCTTTGACAATTGCTAGCTGCCATCCTGTCTTCAAGATCTGAAAGTCTATCTTCAGTTTCTTTCAAATGGTTTTGCCAGTTTTCAATAGAGTTTTTAATCTCCTAGATATCTCTTTGAGTCTGTTTCCTATTCTTCTTTATATTGTTCATTCAAGGTTTCCTTCATTCTCTTATTCTCTTCTTTTTTCTAATCTATGTCTTCTTTGATATGTTCAGCAACCCTTTTATTATGTTTGTTATTTCTTTTTTATCTGAGATATTATTCTGACCTGATTTCCTTTATAGCCTCATTAGGTAGTTCCTTTACTTCAGTTGCCACCATGCCAAAAATTTCAGGTGTGTGACTTATACTTTCTTTCAGGTCTATGTAACCTGGATTTACTCTGTTTGACCAGGATGCCTGAGATTGTCTTTTGCTCTTTTGTCTTGACATTTTCCCAGATTCCTCCAGATGAATCACTTGTGGGATCCCAGGAGCTATAGACCAAATAGAATGCATCCCATCAGCTAAGCTTTTGAGCAAGGCTATAATAAGATTCAGTTTAATAGCAAAAGGAGACTAATGAACTTATGTAGAAATATGTGCACCAAATGTAATTGAATAAACCTGAAGAAATTCATGTTGAAGAAATGAAACCAGTGTAACCCTGAACTTCTGCTTTCTTTGGCGTTAGAGAAATGAGTTCTGGAAACAAACACCTATTCATTTTCTCAGTGTGGCCTTTGCTTCCACAAATGATCATAAAGGAATAGCCTCAATTTGGCCCACTTCGGTTTAAACAGTGAAGAAATATATGTTGGTTATGTTTCTTTTAACAACAGAATTTTTACATTTCAGAATTAATTTTTTCTACATAAGACTGGAAGAACTCTGAAATTATATTTAAAAAAACAAAAAATTAAAACTTAATTAAAAGTATTCCCTCAAATCATCTTGCTTTAAAAGAAGTATAATGTGAATACCTGGCATACAACTCCAAAGATAAAAATAAGTCTTTTCTTTTCTCACATACCCAGCTATTTTTTTCACTGTTTTGATATTTAAAAAAGAATTTCTGGAGTTAATTGTAAAACAACTAAAAATTTCACCTTTGGTTACAATACCAGACTTGACTGCCAACAGACTAGAACCATTAGATGCTCTTTCAGTGGTATTCTCCTTTTTTGTCTTATATAATATTGTATTTCTTATTAGTACATGTTTGCAGTACATGTACTTACAATTACCTTGTGGATACATGTGCATAATTCATTTTATTTCTTTTCTTCCCATTTACATGAGCTCTGTTCCCTTGTCTTTGTTTATCCATCCTTTCCTGTGCTCTCTGTTTATGCTCTGCCTTCCTCAAATGAGAAATACTACATGGTATTTAAGCTTGTGCATCTGATTTATTTCATTCAACATTCCCTTAATCACATATTTTTAAAGGTTTTCTTACTATTGTTATTCAAAAGCTTACTGTTTTTATTAGATGACCTTTAGCCTTCAGACACTGTCCTACTCAGATAAAGTTACGAGTGTGTTAGCCATAAGCTGGTCCTGATTCTGTGTCTTTATACATAGAATGTGGCCCGCAAAAAAATCCACCCCTAGTGACCTCTGCTGAGGCTCCTGCAGAATCCTGATTATGACTCAGGTTTCATCTGGAAGTGCTGGTTATGGCTTTTCTGTTGTTGCTTAGCTTACATAGTCTATTTCAGATGTGCTACAGATCCTTTTGAAACTTGAGGATGAAGAATTACATTTGCTTCTACCTGTATAAGTCTATTATTCAAATTTAGGACTCTATTCATTAAGTCCTAGTTTTGTACCATTTGGGTTCAAAGGGAATTCTAATTCAACAGAATAAAAACACCATACATTTTGGTCTTCCATTAAATGATATCATGTCATGTAGGATCTATTCCAGGTTATTTGTAGTTCCAAAACTAGAACCGAATCTTGTTGTCCTGGCACCATCTTAGAGAGCAACCTCCCATTTCCTAGACTCCTACAGTGGCTTTTTCTTTTCTTTTTTTCTTTTCTTTTTGTCTTTAAGAAGCTGCTGGAAATTTTACTGTATGTAACATTATCTCCTACTTCTCAGCTTCCCCTTAGTTAATGAGATTTAGACTTTGCCCTGCGGTTGCTGAGACAGTATGAGAGGCTCTGACAAGACAATATGCAGGAACATGGTCAGCAATCCAATCAGGGTAGGTGCAGAAGCCAGTGTTTCCCAAGCTCACCTGGAAGAGGGAAGGTCTCTGCTTCCCTCCCCTCCCCTTTGGTTGACTCCTTAATGTCCTATTCCCAGATTTCCTCCATGTGACTGTAGTATGTTCTCACTGGAAACTGAATTCTTGTCTTATCAAATGCCATGTATATGTAGATCATGATTTTTTTCTGTCATGATCCCTTTCTTGCTGCCCATTTCAAAGGAATTCCATAAGAAAGGTCTGAATTATGTTTCCAAAATTCAAGTAATATTTGTTTACATTATAGAAGCAGTATTAGTTGTAAAAAATTTGAAAAATTCAAAGAAAGTGAAAGAGAAAATAAAATCCTCTGTTAATTACTATTCTGAAAGCTTTCATAGTATATTCCCATTGAGTTTATATTTAGACATTTATAAGGAAAGTGTATTTGTACAGACATGAATATACTGTACATTCCATTTATACTCTTTCCTTTTGCTTCCATGTAGTTTTAGTATTTCCTTACTTCAGTCTTTATTTTTTTAATCATTTTTTAACAGTTGTATATTTATTTGACATATGGGAAAACTGTACATGATCAGTTATTGAAAAATAAAGTTAACCTGGGAAATAATAAAAATGATATATACCTAAAAACTCATTTTTAAGTCTGAACAAATGTATATCTGAGGTAAGTAAGAAAAAAAGTAAAGATTGGTAGAAGGAGACAGGGGATTATAATTTTAAAATATTGATTTTTGAGAAAATTGTAGCTTCAAGACATAGACAGAATTAATCAAGTTTAAAATGTCTTTTTTATCCTTAGGCTTTTTTTTTCTTCCATGTTCTTCATTCCTAAATTTCTAAGAGTCATACAGATACAATAACCTGTAAACTTGACCTGTGCTTTTCTTCCAATAATATAAAACTTTAAATCCCATAGATTTCCTCCCTCAAAGAACTAGCATTATTCAGTACTATACCTCTGAACTTCAAACACTGTGAAAATGCTTTAAATTTTAACCCAGTTGATAAAGTTGGTTTTAGCTTAGCCTACTAATAGGTAATCTGACACACACTAGCTAAATGATAATTCGAAGAATAAACATTCCAATTTAACATCTTGAGGATTCTCTAAAACCACACAGGTACCCCAATCCCAGGACACAAATATCTCTCACCCTTGAGTGCTTACACTATAAGCTTTCTTTTTCTTTCTTTTTTTTTTTACTATAAACTTTCTTGATTCTGCCCAATAAATCTTGCAACGCCCTTACTGATGCATGCTGAAATGCTTTTCTGGAACAAGTGGCAGTCAAAAACCTACTTAGGATGAACTGAAGACACATCTCATTAGGGGGATCTCTTGAGAGTCACTTCTCTAGTACATATCTATTTCCTAATCTTTTACCTAGAAACTGAAAGTTCTTTTTGAAATGTGGGACCACTTTAGTTTTTTGAGTAAACTACTAAGAATAACATCCAGTTTTTATTTCTACAGAACAAGTGGAGATCACAAAAGAACATTCTAAAATACTGAATAAAACCTACACTGTTTGCAAACATTTTTAGTCTTTTAATAACAAATAACTGGCATAAATAGTTGCTTTGAATGGCACAGATTAGAGGACAACATACTATTGAGATTTTCAGAACAGACATGTGCAAGGTGTCCAACAGAGTTTTGTCAGCCGCTAATGTTTTGTAGAAGAGTGAAAAATGTCAGTTAACTTGGTAAATCAGTAGATAATTAAGAGAACATATATTCTTTCCATGACATAGATGTACCACATTTAGTGAGGTGCCCAGGTTTCTAGTGGTGGTGATTTGGGTGGTTTCCAGTTAAGTCTTCTCAAATTTGCACAAATCCACAGTGACCCTTTGGATGGATTCCTGGAGATATAATTGTGCATTTATGTGCACACATATACCTATATAATTCTTTGAAGTACATTGTCAAATTACTTTCCAAAAGATTGTGGTAGATTACTTTTTTCCATCAATTTATATAGCCTGTCAGACCTTGTCAATGTTTATCTAAAAGTTTGTTTCTTCTTCTTCTTCAAAGAATTAATGCTCTTTTTTTTTTCTTGTTATGTAGCTCAGGTTGGCCTTGAATTCACTATATACCCCATGCTGGCCTTGCACTCACATTGATCCTCCTGCTTCAGCCTCCTTAGTGCTAAAATTATGGGAGAGTGCATCATCATACCTGGCAAATTTGGATAGATCTTGTTTTTAGATGCTACTGTTTATTTTTCCTTTTAGGAAAATCAGGCCTTAAAATAAAACGTTTTATGGGACTTCTATTGATAAACCCTCAATCATGTTTTCAGGGAAGAAGGATGAAGACAAAATACTTATGCTGAGAGTTTGGCCTCTAAATTTGTCTTCATGGCTTAATTTGGAGATTGTTTATAAAGTTATACTTGTGTTTGGTCTGGTAGTTTGCCTTCGTATTGTGTAAATGAGTAGTCTAATCTTTCCAGTAGCTATGGATCACTAGGGGTGAGGGGAAGTGCTAGTAAGCTTTCCATCAGTATAAGAAAATACCCAAGATAAGCAACTTATAAGGAAGGAAGAGTTATTCTGGGTCAGTTTTGAAGGTTCCAGTCCAACACTTGTTGACCTCATGTACTTAGAGCTGGTGATAAGGCAGCATGTCATGGCAGGAACTTGTGGCAGAGTAAAACCACTCATTTAAGACCCCGAAAGCAAAAGGAGACAAAGAAAGAGCCAGAGTAATGACCTAAAGACTTCCTGCAAGGCCCCAATTCTTAAAGTTTCCACCACTCCCCAATACCTATAGACCAAAGTTTAACAAGTAGATATATTTTGCTGTGGAGGAGAAGGCTGCATGGAGTAGGGGATTCCAAGTGAGCCTGACAGGTAAGTTCTTAGTTTCAGCTCTGTCACTTCCTAGTACTGCAAAATTAGGCAGATACAACAGACCCTGGACTATAAAATGAGTGTAACAAGTCCAACTTCCTCACAGGACATTGAAAAGTAAAAGAGATAATGCACCAGATGCTTGTTAGCATCCAACGAGTAAATAATAAGGCTTGCAACAATTGGGAGCTCATTACAAGCATAGGCCTCTGTGAGACACTTTCTGGCTTTCAGAGGTAGTTCTGATAAGAATTCTGAGGAGGGACTTCCATTCACTGGGTACCTGTTAGAGATTAAAGTTCAGCACATCATGCCAGATAGTCTTGGGAAAGGACCAAATGGCCTACTGTTACCCCTGCTCCAATCTGCCTATATAAGGGGCTCTCACACTCAATGTCTTTCTCTCTTACCTCTGGCTTGCTCTGGGTCCAATTGTAATAATTAAGTAGAAGGTGGGCAGAAAGACTTTCCATGTTCAGAATCTGTCCTTTGTTTGGCCAGTCCTGCTCGACTGGAGTTGGGTGGGACAGAGCCCTTGACACACAGAGCCTCTTCTTTGGAGTCTACAACCTCTAGAAGGGCAGAAAACATGAGGCAATTGAACTCATCAGCTACTTTGTTTAAGAAGAAGTGGTGAAGCACTGCAGGGTAGCACATGGCGCTCCCTATTACCTCTCAATTATTAAAAAGAATGTAAGTAAAGTTTTGGTCCACTGGCAAGTCTTACTGATGAATAAACTCCCACCAGTCCTCCTGTTCCTTTGATTACTGCCACAGAGTGGACCACCTTGTCCCGGTACCACCAACAACATAGGAGAATCCAGTACTCTATGTGTTGTAGAGCAATATTTCAGTGTACATCTGCTCTGAAATTTCAGGAAATGGGATGTAAGAAAATATTTAAAAAGTTTTTGGAACTGTTTATGGATTTTACCAAGCAGTTTTGCATTTGTGCCTATTATAGAATAAAATAAAGCATCATTTGCTTTTTGGATGAAAAGGAGGAGTTAAGGGGAAAAATCAAGAGAAAATCAGTAAGATCATAGATTAAAGCAGATGCTGCAAGTTTTGGGAGAAAATTTCTGGAAGACCTCTAACTGTAAGAAGGTGGAGAGACATTGCATGCAACATAAGAAACACACAGCATCACATTTCCATGTGAAAACAAGGCAAACAATAACAGAATTGGAGTGTAGGAAGGAATAATATGGTAAATGATTCAACATTTGATTGACAGTAAGGGACTTGAGTAGCACTGCTCTGTTAGAGGTGACAAGAGCTGAGCTCCTAAAGACAGGAACTAGGAAAGTATAGGAGTCCAAAGAATACAGAACCTTAGCATTTCAAACTGGAAGAGGCTGTGGTGGTCAAATCCAGTTACAGAGAAATAAGCTGAAGTGTAATTAGCTTGTGGATTTGAATTATAATTTTGATTATCTTAAAGAAGATAAAAACAGCAACCAAAATATTTGTGTCTGATGCATATTACTTTTTCTAAATGTTTCTACCTGTTAATCGTTAATGGGCCCATTGTACCATCATTGATCTTGTGGTCTAAATTACTCTACTTAGGTTGAATTTCAAAAACATATGCTCATCTCCACCTGGTTGTGTTAACACTGTTCACAAGCACACTCCAACTTCCTTTGTCTACCACATTGTGTCTCTCTCTTTCCTTTTAATTAAGGACTCTGTTGGCATTCACATCATTTATAAAATTTATCTCTTAGCTTTCCAACTACCCTCTGCACAATGTGCTGTAAGTCTGATGAAACAAAATTCTTATTGCCCACTTGGATAGAGTCCACTTTTCCTCTTTTCTTTTAAACCTTGTCAGGAAGGATCAGCATCCTCTATTTGCCTCCCAACATTTACTCTTATTGACTCTTTTCTGAGCTGTGGCTGTCTGATCTCTTGTTCCACTGTTTCCACTATTGGAGTGTGTGGGCTAGCTTCACTGATTTCATGTTAATGGCCATTAAGTTCAGACCTCAGGTCTATGGCCCCAACTTCTATCCATGTCTGTCTCCCATCACCCCTAAATCTTGGTATATTTGGGACTTTCTATTCTTTGTTTAGAAAATGAAATAGCTTCATTGTTTTATCCAGTTATGAAAATAGAGGGCTCTTTTGTCATTTCTGTCTTTTTTTATTATTTTGAAGGTATTAAAATACAGCAAAACAAGATAGAACAAAGCCAATTGAGACAATGCAGTGAAATTGGTACAGAACTTCACAGCAGGATACAGGATAACAGTAATAGGTACCGTAGTGTATCTCATTATCTTCATAATAGTTGTCCATTCAATCAGGTATAGCAAAATAAAACCAAAACCAGAACATTATGAAACCTATCAAAACATTATTTAATAGAGCAAAACAATCAGAACAAAGCAAAACAGTGAAAACAATATTTGCCTTCAAAGAGAAGATAGAAGGAAATCTCCCATTTTTGCTATATTGCATACAGTCATCCTCCCATGAGATGCTCAGAACTCTGACTCCATGATCAACCCAACAATACAAGCATTTAGTAGCTTTAGGCACCTTAGTTGCTATCAACTCCAGCTGTCCTTGACACCTTCCAGCTGCTAACAGAGAGGGGTGGGGAGAGGACACAGGATGTTGATTCTCAGCCCACATTCTGGTAGGCTAATGGGAGACACTAACTTGTTTTTTCCCTGGAGTACCTGCAGCTCACTTGCACTGCCACAGCTTACCAAGAAGAAGGGCTTGTTGCGTTTTTGCTCACCCTCCATGTTCCAGCATAGATTGACAGAGGGTTTTATATACCATGACCAAGTGAGATTCATCCCAGGAATACAGGGATGGTTCAAAATATGCAAATAAATAAGCATAATGCATCATATCAATAGAGACAAAAATAAGAATCACATGATCATTCCAGTAGAAGCAGAAAAACCTTTCTGATAAAGTCCAACACTAATTTATAATAACCCTACAGAAAATTGGAATAGATGGTCTCTACCTCAATCTGATAAATGTCACCTATGAAAAACTAATAGCCAACAACATATTAAGTGATTAAAAACTGAAAGATTTGACTCTAATCAGGAACAAGACAAAGCTGTCCACTATCACCATTTCTATGCAATATAGATCTGGAAACACTAGCCAGGGCAATCAGACAAGAGAGGGAAATAAAAGGAATAAAGATAGGAAAGGAAGAAGTTAAATTATCACTATTTGCAGATGACATGATACTCTACATAGAAGCCCCTCAAAACTCCATTGAAAGACTTCTGGATGTAATAACCAAATTCAGTAATGTAGCAGGATATAAAGTCAATACTCAAAAATCAATAGCATTCCTGTACACAAACAACAAACTCACTGAGAGAGAAATAAGAGAAACCACATTGTTTGTAATAGCATCCAAAAAAAAGAAATACTTTGGAATCAATCTAACAAGAAAGTAAAAGATACATTCAGTGAAAATGATAGTACTCTGAAAAAATAAATTGAATGGGATCTCAGAAAATGGAAAGACATTCTTTGTTTATGGATAGGAAGAACAAATATGGTGAAAATGGCCATTCTCCCAAAACTGTTATACAGATTTAATGCAATTCCTATCAAAATACCATTAACCTACCTTGCAGACCTAGAGAAATCATTCCTAAAATTCATCTGGAACCAGAAGAGACCTAGTATAGTGAAGGCAATGCTGGGCAAAAAAGGCAAGCAGGAAGCATCACAATCCCTAACTTGAAGTTATACTACAAAGCTACTGTGATAAAATCAGCATGGTGCTGGAATAAAGATAGACCTGAAGATCAGTGGAATAGATTAGAAGATATAACCACAACTACAAACATACTCAGCCACCTTATCTTTGACAAAGGGACCAAACACATTCACTGGAAGAAAGATAGCCCTTTTAATAAGTGGTGCTGGAGAAACTGGCTTTCCATATGCTGAAAACTAAAACTAGATCAATTCCTATCACCATGCACTAAATAAAAGTCAAAATAGATCAGAGGTCTAAATATTAAAACAGAAACACTAAATATGCTAGAAGACATAGGGGTGAGTAAAGAATTCATAAACAAAAAATCAAACTGCATGGGAAATACTTCCAAGAATCAACAACTGGGAGCTCATATTATTAAAATGATTTTCATGTCCAAAGAAATCTCCAACAGAGTGAAAAGAAAACCCACAGATTGGGAAAAAAATGTCTTAGTCAACTGTCCCTCAGACAAAGGACTCCTATCTAGAACATAGAATGAATTTTAAAAAAATCAGGCCCCTGAAATTCAAAGATCCAGTCCAAAAATGGACATCTGAAATGAATGCACACTCCTCAGATGAAGAAATACAAATGGTAAATAAATACATGAAAAAATGTTCAGCATCATTGGTCATTAGAGAAATGCAAATTAAAACCACACTAAGATTCCATCTCACCCCAGAAAGAATAGCCAGGATCAAGAAAATCACCCATAACAAATGTTGGAGAGGCTGTGGGGAAAAAGGAACACTTCTGTACTGTTGGTGGGAGTGTAGACTGGTGCAACCACTGTGGAAATTGTGTGGAGTTTCCTCAAAATGCTAAGATGGGGGGTCCCATTTGACCTAGCTATTCCACTTCTAGGCATATTCCTAGAAGACTTAAAAATATCATACCACAGTGATATCTGTGCACCCAAATGATTATAGCAGCACAATTTTTAACAGCTAAACCTTGGAAACAACCCAAATGCCCATCAACTGAGGAATGGAGAAAAAAAGATGTGGTAATTTTATACAAATCAGTACTACTCAGCTATAAAGAAAGACCACATTGAGGCTTTTATAGGTAAATGGATGCGACTTGAGACCATACTCATAAGTGAAATAAATCATACTCACATGTGTAAACATTGCATTATCTCCCTAGTGTAAGAAACTGAAAGAGAAAATAAGATACAAAAATCTTCAATAAATATTGTGAAAGGCTAAGATATTGCTCAAAGAGGAAAAAATAACTAGGAGAAGGAGAAAAGAAGGAAGAGAGAAGAAAAAATACATAAATTTTATATATACTCTTGAGATTACCAAGATGATTGTACAACTAATTCTATTAGTTCTTGGAATGAAACAGTCAACACCCATAGGATTAGATCCATTTTGCATGACTATATCTGATAATTTGAGTAAGACTTTTGAAGATAACTATGCAAAACAACAAAATTTATTATGTTCCTACCACCTTGTTTTGAAAGCCTACATTGTTATTGTCTAGGGCTCTTTGTCATACTTATTTTTTAAAATCCTGTTTCTTGTTTTTCTTATACTTTGTCTTGTTTTTTTCTCTAATACAGAAAGGATAGATGTACATGTATAGGCTTATATATGTCTAAAACTTCACCTAAAAAGTTTACAAGAATTAGCCTCCCCACCACCACTGCACAGAGGAAGCGGCTGAGCTCTACCCTGGCTTGGGCCAATGGGTGTGCCTGCATGCCTCAGTGCCTCCCCACCACTACCACATAGAGGAAGACCACCAAGCTCCACCCCGGCTCAGGCAGCTGAGCCAGGCCTGCTTGCAACTGCGCCCTCCCACTGCTGCTGCACAGAGGACAACCACAGTGCTTCTTCCCGGCTCAGGCCACTGAGCTGTGCCTGTGACCCAGGACACTCCTCCAGTGCATTGACACAGAGGACGGCTGCACCCATCATGGCTCAGCCCACTGTCCTCAGCTACCCTCCCCATTTCTTAGACCAAGCACTGCTGTGAACATTTGGCTCCCACTCTCCCTCCCAGAACCTTGAACTGCAGTGTACTGCCATGCTGGTTTGATGGGAGACTTGGTGGCCCCACACCCAGACAGAAGACCTCAGCAGGTTCTGCTCACTATGTGCCCAACAATTGGGCAGACATCAACCACACAGTAGGACCCTAGGAGATACACTGCCGACAGATGTGACTACTGGGATTAAATAACCAGATATTGGCCCAGAAAGTGAAAATGACAAAACAAAAACCAAAATGCAATCTCAAACATCTAGTCCATTAGGTGAAAGAACAGGTGACAGTGAAATAGAGGACTTCAAAAGTCATATACCAGAAATCTCTGAAAAGATAGTAAACAAAGTAAAGAAAAACATCCATGAGGCTAGAGAGGAAATCAAATTAGAAGTAATGTCTTATGTAAAGACAGAAATAACAACCTTAGTAAAGGACTTGCTCAACATTGCTAGGGAAGAAATAGATTAAAAAAATACAAGAGCAAGGGAAATTGATTAAAATTTTGAATGAACAATGTAGAAAACAAGCAGAATCCATGAAACAAATTCAGAGATAACCAAAAAACAAAAAATTCTATTGAAAGCTGGCAAAACTGTTTAAATGAAGCTGAGGATAGAATTTCAGACCTTGAGGACAGGATTGCAGATAGCAACCATGAAAATATGGAATTTATAAAAACAACAAAGCAGCATGAAATGACAATCCAGCAGCTTCAAGATGACACCAAGAGAAACAATGTAAGACTTATCAGCATCAGTGAGGATGCAGGAGACAACACAAAGGACATAACTGAGCTCCTCACAGAAGTAATAGCACAAAATTTCACAGACATCAGAAAAAAAATCTGACATGCAAATAAGTTAGTCATATAGAATGCCAAACAGTCATAACCCACATAAATCTACACCCAGACATACAATAATTAAGATCCCAGACATACAGCATAAAAACAGAATACTAAAAGCTGTTAGAGAAAAGACAGAACTCAACCATCAAGGAAAGCCTATTAGAATCACAGCAGACTTCTCAGTACAAACCCTTAAGTCAAGATGGGCTTGGAGTGAGGTATTTCAAGCTCTAAAATAAAACAACTTTCAACCCAGACTGATGTATCCAGCAAAACTGTCTTTCAAATTTAATGGAGAAACAAGATACTTCCATGACAAAGAACACCTGAAGAAATTCATATCCATCAAACCAACCCTAGAAAGAGTATTGAAAGACATACTAGATAGACATAAAAATAACCACAATCTCCAGAATAACAACAGAAAGAAACCACCAGGCTGAACAAGAAATTAGACAAGGGAGGAAAGCAGGAAACCAAAAACAGGAACATAATATGGCAAAGTCAAGCCAGTACATATCAGTGATTATCCATAAATGTAAATGGCTCAATTCACCTGTCAAAAGAAGCAGATTAACAGAATAGATCAAGAAATATGATCCCACAATATGCTGTATACAAGAAACATATCTGACTCAAAAAGAAACTCATAGATTAAAAGTCAAAGGATGGAAAGCGGTATTCCATGCAACAGGAACCCAGAAAAAGTCAGGGTTAACTATTGTGTTTGCAGACAAAGTGAATTTCAGACCTAAAAGGATTAAAAGAGATAAGGCTACTACATACTTGCAAGTGAAAAACTACAAGAGGAAGGACTAACAACTGTAAACATATAGGCACCAGATACTGGAGCATCCAACTATATAAGGCAAACACTAAAGGACATGAAAAACCAAATACACAAGAACACAATTGTAATAGGAGACCTTAACACAAAGAGATAGATCAACTAGACAAAAAATCAGCAGAAAACTAACATAACTGAATCACACCAGTGAACAAATGGATTTAGTGGATGTTTACAGAGTGTTCTACCCAACCACATCAGAATATACATTCTTCTCAGCTGCACACGGGACATTCCCCAAAATAGACCATATATTAACTCATAAAATATTCTTAAGTAAATGCAAAGGGAGTGAAATTATCCCATGCATAGTATCTGATCATAGTGCCCTAAAATTGGAAATTAATGCCAAAAAACCTGCAAAAGCTGCATAAATACATGGAAATTAAATAACAACCTTCTGAACAACCAGTGAATTATAGGTGAAATTAAAGAAGAAATAAAACAATACTTACAACTCAATGAAAATATAGAAACAACATACTGTAATACTGTAATCAACAAAGCTAGCAGAAAAAGCATTATCAAAGTGAAATTGCAGGTGGATAAGGATAAATTTACTACCACAAGATCTCTACTGCCTGGTATCCCTGGATGCATGGAAGAAAAGAAGGAAAGAAGTGGGATCCATCAGTCCTGAGAACAGATACTTTGAAGTAGCCAAGAAATAGTCACTGGCTCAGAGGGAGAGATATTTTACCCAAAGTGGATGAATGTAAAAATGGGAGAGCACAATAATGCTACTGAGGTTGGAACTTTTGTGAAATCTTGAAATTAAATTAGCCACCCAATGGTATGTCTGGAGGAACCTATGTGAAAAGCCCTGCTGAACATGGAATAAAAAATGAGCAGATTGAGATAACAGAAGCCAGAGAAGAAGATGCATATGATGCATATAAAAAGCAGGGGAGAAGAACAAAGCCAGGAAATTTCAGAAGAAAACTATATGGCTTGGTTCTCTCTCTCTCTCTCTTTTTCTCTCTCTCTCTCAGCATTGGAGAGTCAACCAAGGGCCTCTGCAATGAGCTATATCTCCACCAACACTCTCCCCCCTTTTTTATTTTGAGACAGGCTCTCATCAAGTTACTAAGGCTGGATTCAAATTTACTATCTTCCTGACTCAGCCTCCCAGACTACTAGGATTTCAGTTGTTCACCACCGTTTCTGCTACTACATTTTTCCAATGTTGCAAGTCAACCATGTCAGAACTTTTGTGAAGTTAGAAGACTAATTCTGAACATGGCCAACTTTCAAAGATTTAGAAAACATATTAAAAAAATAATAACAGAAAATTACTAATGTCAAATTCTATGTAATATTGTAAAAAGAAAAAGTGGAGTAAAGTACAGAATAAACTACAAGCATACCAAAAAGACAGTCCATAATCTGATCAGTGTATAAGGATTAGTGTATAAAGAATTTATAAAGCTAAACGACATTAAGAAAAACTTAACAAATGAAAAGAAATTATATATTATGAGCTCAGAAATGTACTGAATTCAGAAAACAATTAGAAAAAATATGATTTCAGAGAGTAATTCTAAGATAGAGGAACATAATATGTAAACATACAGTATCTTAAAAGAAATGAAAAGGAGGACACACAGTCAAAAGATGGCCGATCAGTGAGCAACAAAATACAAAGCCTCCCGGGAGAAACAACCATATATCATCCCATAAAACATTCTTAAGTAAATGCAAAGGTATTGAAATCATACCATGCATAATATCTGACCATAGTGCACTGAAATTGGAAATTAATGGCAAAAGAAATTGTAAAACCTGCATAAATACATGGAAATTAAATAATAGCCTTTTTAACAACCAGTGGGCTACAAATGAAATTAAAGAAGAAATAAAGCAATACCTACAATTCAATGAAAATATAGAAACAACATACTGTAATCTGTGGGATGCAATGAAAGCAGTCTTAAGAGGGAAATATATAGCAATAAACTGTCATATCAAGAAAACAGAATGAGCACAAATAAACAACCTAATGCTCCATCTCAAGCTTCTAGAAAAAGAAGAGCAAGCTAAACCCAAAGCTCCTAGAAGAGAGGAAATTGTAAAGATTAGAGCAGAAATCAATGCAATTGAAACTAAAAAAACAATACAAAGAATTAATGAATCAAAAAGCTGGTTTTTTGAGAGAATAAATAAAATTGACAAACCCCTAGGCAACCTTATCAAGAGAAAGAAAGAAAAAACCCAAATTCATGCAAAGGGAGAAATTACTACAGATCCCATGGAAATTCAAAAGATCATGAATACCTACTTTGAAAATCTCTACTCACATAGCATGGAAAACACAGAGGAAATGGACAGATTTCTTGAAACTTATGAACTACCAAAACTCAATCAAGAAGTTATAACAATTTTGAATAACCCAATATCAGCTACTGAAATTGAAAACATAATTAAAAACTTACCAATAAAGAAAGGCCCAGGTCCTGATGGGTTCATGATTGAATTCCATAAGAAATTTAGAGAAGATTTAATGCCAACACTCCTTAAACTCTTCAATGAAATTGAAAGAAAAGCAGTCCACCCTAAGTCATTCTTGTAGGCAAGTATCATGCTTATACCAAAACCAGAGAAAGACCCAATCGAAAAGGAGAACTATCAGTCAATCTCATTAATGAACATTGATGCAAAGATTCTCAATAAAATATTGGCAAATAGAATGCAGCAAATTATCAAGAAGATTATACACCATGAACAAGTGGGATTTATTCGCAGAATAGAGGGATGGTTCAACATACATAAATCAATAAATGTAATACATCACTTCAACAGAGTCAAAAATAAAAATCACATGATCATCTCAATAGATGCAGAAAAAACTTTTGATAAAGTTCAATACTTTTTCATGATAAAAATTCTACAAAAACTAGGAATAGATGGTATATAACTCAATCTCATAAGGGCCATTTATGACAACTCAACAGCCAACATTATAATAAATGGACAAAAACTGAAAGCCTCCACTCAAAAATCAGAAACAAGACAAGGACATTCACTATCATCACTCCTATTCAATATAGTTCTAGAAATATTAGCCAGAGCAATCAGACAAGATGGAGATATAAAAGGAAGAAAAATAGGAAAATAAGAAGTTAAATTATCATTATTTGAAGACAACATGATACTGTACATAGAAGACCCCAAAAACTCCATTAAAAGACTACTACAGGTAATAAACAAATTCAACAGTGTAGCTGGATACAAAGTCAACATTCAGAAATCAATAGCATTCCTGTACACAAACAAAAAACTCACTGAGAGAGAAATTATGGATATATTGCCTTTCACAATAGCATCTTAAAAAAATGAAATACCTAGGAATCAACCTAACCAAGAATGTAAAAGACCTATATGCTGAAAATTATACTGCCCTAAAAAATGAGATTTGAAGAGGATATTAGAAAATGGAAAGATATTCCTTGCTCTTGGTTAGCAAGAACCAACATTGTGAAAATGGCCGTACTCCTAAAACTGTTACACAGATTCAATGCAACCCCAACCAAAATAACATCAACATACCTTACAGATCTAGAGAAAATATTCCTAAAATTCATCTGGAAACAGAAGAAACCTAGAATAGCAAAAGCAATTCTAGGCAACAAAGGCAAGGCAGGAGGCATCTCAATTCCTGGCCTGAAACTATACTACAAAGCCACAGTAATAAAATCACCATGGTACTGGCAAAGAAATAGACCCAAGGATCAATAGCACAGATTAGAATATACAAACACTACTACAAAAACATTCAGCCACCTTATATTTGACAAAGGGACTAAATATGTTCATTAGAAATAAGATATCCTCTTTAATAAATTGGTGTTGGAAAAATTGGCTTTCCACATGCCAAAGACTGAAAGTAGACCCACATCTATCACCATACACTAAACTAAAATCAAAATGAATCAAGGATCTAAACATTAAAACAGAAACACTAAATCTGCTGGAGGACAAGGTAGGTAGAAATCTTGGAGACATAGGATTAGGCAGAATATTCATGAATAAAATGCAAACCAAATGGGGAATACTTCAAAGAATCAACAACTGGGATCTCATGCTACTAAAAAAGTTTCTGCACTTCAAAGAAATCACCAACAAAGTGAAAAGAAAACCCACAGAATGAGAAAGAATTTTAGCCAAGAATCCCTCAGCCAAAAGACTTATAACCAGAACATATAAAGAATTAAAAAAACATCAAGCCCCCCAAATTCAAAGACCCTCTCCAAAAATGGGCACCAGAGATGAACATACAGTTCTCAGATGAAGATATAAAAATGGCAAATAAATACATGAAGAAATGTTCACCATCATTGGTCATTTGAGAAATGCAAATTAAGATTGAGATTTCACCTCACTCCAGAAAGAATGGCTGCCATCAATCAAGAAAACAACTGATAACAAATGTTGGCGAGGCTGCAGGGCAAGTGGAACACTTCTCCACTGTTGCTGGGAGTGAAGACTGGTGCAACCACTATGGAAATCAGTATGAAGATTCTTCAAAAAACTAGGATTGGAAGTTCCAATCAATCCAGCTATTCCCCTCCTGGGTATTCTCCCAGAAAAATTGAAAAGATCATGTCACAGAGATATATGTGCATCTATGTTCATAGCAGCACAATCTGTGATAGCTAAATCTTGGAAACAATCAAAATGCCCATCAAATGCAGAGTGGATGAAAAAATGTGGTATTTTTATGCAATGGAATACTACTCAGCTATAAAAAAGGATGATCTTGAGGCCTTTATAGGTAAATGGAGGCAACTTGAAAATATCCTCATTAGTGAAATAAACAAGCCTCACAATAGGAAATATCACATTGTCTCTCTAGTGTAAAAAGCAATAAAAACTGAGAGAATAATGGGATCCAAAAAGTATAATAGATATTGTGAAAGTGAAAGGAAAGGAGAGTGCTTTAAAGAGTATAACAAAATGTATAGTGTGTAAGATAGATTACCATATTACTGAATTTCTTTGGAAGCATTGAACAGGATTTACACTGTCAATGTTTGAGGTTCTAGCCACTATTTATGCTTTGATTTTGTGACTTTGGCAACTATTTTTTAAGACAACAATCAGTAATGTATCAACTAGTGAATCTATGATGTTAATTTTTTTAATTCAGTATTGTTCTACCCTTATTTTCTGTTTTTCTATTTTCTTTAATTTTCTTTTGTTCCTTTGAAAAAGAAATCAAACAATATGCAATATAACAATCATTGTTGAATTTCTTTCATTCTGTTTTGAAAACCTATATTGTTATTGTTTTGAGTTTTCTCATGAGTTTGAGTCTTTTGTGTCTTTTGCTTTTTGTTTTTCTTTTCTGACTTTTGTCTTTTTAAAATAAAATAAAATAAAAGTTTTTTAAAATTTTAAAAAGCATTTACATGAATTGATTTTTTTATGTGTGATGGTATGAACAGCTACATTGAAAAAAATGAGACATCATGGTAGCCATTGATGATTTCCTATCATTTTGTTTTGAAGTCCAATAATGCTTTTATTCTTGGCTTTGATTGCTTTTAGTTTGTTTTCAATTATTTGATTTCAATATGTATGAAGGTATGAATAGCTATTTTGAAGAAAACAAGAGACATTATGGCAGCCATTATTGATTTCCTAGTGTCTAGTTTGGAAGGCCTGTAAGGCTCTCATTCTTTTGTTTTGATTACTTTTATACTATTTTGATTTGTATTAACTTATTGTGTGTGAAGGTATGGACAACTATTTAGAGGAAAACAAGAGACTTTGTGGTAGCTACTGTTGATTTCCTGTTAACTTGTTCTGAAGTCCTGTGTTATTTGCATTGTTTTGCTCTGTTAAGCTTTGTTCTGTTTTGCTTTGCTGTGTTTTATTCTCTTTAAAATAAAAAAAGAAAATAGAGGGTTTACTTCAAAATACAAATAGTGCAGAAAAATATCAAAGTGAAAGTTAACGTTCATTTGAAATTGTGAAGTTCCCAAAGCTGTGTCTACATTAAAGATATTGCTGACTACTTGACTTTGACTGACTGGAATATTAAGGTTACAGAGATACTGAATATTGTTGGTCAAACTTATCTTGGACAACCTTGGGACCTTTAATAGTATTTACCTAATATTCTCTTATTAACTAATATTCTCTTATTACCTAAACTCATAAATATGACTCTACCGACTTTAAAGTTAAGAATACTGTAAGAGGGCTAGGGATATAGCTCAGGGGCATAAGCACCTGTCTAGCAAGGCAACGTCCTCATTTCTATTCCAAGCACAAAAAAAGAATACTGTAAGACAGCATACAAAGTAGCATGCAAGGTAGTAAAGAGGTTTTTACTACCTTGCTGTAATCCACTACATGATATTCCAACAAATATAATTAATTATTGGTTTATTACTTTCTTTTGTTCTCTGACTGTAAAAACTTATGTAACTTCTTTTACAGTGGAATTCATCATTCAAGGTAACTGAAATCCATGCTCCTGAACTACCCAAAGTAAGCTGTTTTATTTTCTGTAAAATAGACCTGATGTTTTCCATCAACAAAATCACAGTACCAATTGGCTTTACTATTAGTAATATAGCGGTTATTTTGAGGAATAATCCTGAAGACACACATTTAATCATGTTCTTATGAGTGAGCTATACCTAGAAGATAGACTGGATATGCTTGTGTATTTACACAATGTCAAATTTGTTCAATAAAAATAAATTTACAACCTGTCTCAGTTTGGTCAGCTTTACCTGGCTTACTTTACTCAGTAGCCAGTGAGCTGAGAAATCATGGGTTCTTTCATTGTAATCTTAATTATTAATATCTATAATATTCGGGTCACACATCACACTTCACATAGTGTGAGGTAGGGTACAGAATGGCTAAGGAAGGGTTAAAAGAAGCTTGAGGATTGAAAGATTGAGAGACAGAACAGAAAGCCAAAGCAGAGAGTTTACAGACACTGGGAAAGTCACACAAGTGTCTAGATGTGACAAGCCAAGCAGAGCTTATTTCAGGCATGAGAGACTGACATGGCAGAGCAGGCTCAGAGCCCAGTGCTGGGAGGCAGGCAGTTTGAATGGGCTGAGTCAAGCAGAGAGATGAGATAAACCAATGCCTAGGAACAATGAACCACAGTTCATGGTCTGTTGACCACAGGGACTTTCACCGGGTGTCTGATCAGGTGACAGTTGGCATGTGTTTTTTGCCACTGTACCCCAGTACTGAGTATCCCTCGTGGGCTTCAAATGAGCATCCTGCCTCATTTGTTGGTGTGGTGTGTCTGACAAGCGCATGAGCCTGGTGTTCTCTGATACAGATTAGGTGTGTCAAGAAGTGTCCATGTCCAAGTAGCCAAGTCAGTCTGCCTCAGCACTTGCACTCAAAATGAGCAAACTGTTGTTTTATGAAATGGAGTCAAGGCAAGGCATAGTCTGAATGTTTCTCTTCTTTACAACACAGGGTAACTAACAGAAGGTGCAGCCTACCACCTATGTGTGTTATTGAACCTAGTCTTGAAGCTCATTGCACAGGGAAGCCATATCTAAGATGTGCATTTTAAGGAGAAAAAAAGACTCCATACAATGGCAAGAATAGAGAAAAAGAGCTTTGCTTACAAATTAGCTTCTCAGATCCAAGGTAGTTAAGATATTACAGGTATAGGATAGGAATAATGAAGGAGATAGAATAATGAAGGGGAGGCACATTTATAGTTTTTCTGTGAATAGATGGAAAACTTCCAGGATCAAAGGTGCCACCTCTTTTTGCTTCTTTAATGACTTGCTAGATCAGGTTACAGTGGCTAGTAATTGTGTTCAACCTTGAAGGGAGAAGAGAGAGACTAGACTAGTCTAGAGTAACTTACTCTTACACTGTTGTGTTTCACAAAACACTTTTCAAGAGAACATGTCTATATACAGAGCGGAGTGGAATCTAATCCAAACGATGAGATAAGAAAGGAGACAGATACAATATCAAGGCAGGAATTTCATTCTGTTTCAGTCTCCCAGTGGGCATCTTCAGGCTCCAGTGAAGAGTCAGTGTTTTTGGCAAAGGCAAGCTTCAAGATCCTAAGAAGTAACAGACAACTGTTATCACCGTAACCCACATGTCAGAGGTGTTATATACAGCAAAACTGGTGGAAAATTAATAATGTGTTGCCCAGTTGTGCGACTTCCAAAATTTGTGATTTTTTTTTTTTCTTTTCAGTACTGGGGATTGAACATGCACTAAGCTACAACCCCAGTCCTTTATTTAACTTTGTTTTTGTTTTGTTTTGTTTTGAGACAAGATCTCACAAAATTGATGTTTGCAGTTGTCATCTTCCTGCTTTAGCCTCCCAGAGTTCTAGGATTATGTGTGTGTGCCATCACACCAGACAAAACTTAGTAATTTGTAAGTGACATAAGAGCAATTAAAACTATAGAGTTCACTTAGGTTTTTCTCAAATAACATACGCCCATACTTACAGTGTTCTCTGCCATTTTCCTCAACAATTTGTCTTAGGATTCTCACATCAGTAAATATAGACATAGATGATTTTAAAAACTTGTATGGAGCATTTCAGGCATGCAGAGACATGGAGATATTGTACTGGTGCCCTTTGTCTCTGTCACCTTCTCCAATAGATATTTATGCAGGGTGAGGGTGATCATATCATTAAAGTCATTAAATATTCGATTGTGTATTCCTTGTGGATAACTCTAAACATAGCTAGGATAGTTAACAATAATTCATCATTATTGCCATATTAGCAGTGTTTGTATTTCCTTATTTGGCTCAAGATTTGAAGGCTCATTTGCATTAGGGTATAGATAATTTTCCATTGACTGAATGGTATTTTGTTCAGATGTATATTCTTCTGTTGAAACCCTGGCCCTGAATGTACTGGTGTTGGGTAGGCCTTTGTGAGGTGATGAAGACTGAGGTTTTGAGGGTAGAGCTACCAGGACAGGATTAGCATCCTTATTAAACTTACTATTTCTGCCTTGTGAGAACCCAGGGAGCTGGCAGCTTACACGATCTAAAAGCAGTCCCTGGTCTCCAACTTTCTACCTTCAAGAGTAAGGTGTAGTCTTGATTTTAAAATAAGGCAATGGAATTTTCTTATAGCAGATCTGATGGGCCAAGACATGGACACTTAGGTTATCTACAATAGTTTGATGTTATTTACAATATCCTGCTTTTATTTAGTTCAATCTGTGACAAGTATACTTCTCAGAGTGGGCTTGGCTCCTTACTATGGATTAATTTGGAAGTGGAGTTAAGGGGTAAAGGTTCCATGAGTTGGAACAGTGGACAGGAATGCTTGGTGCTAGCTTCAGAATTTGTCCGTCCTCATACCTTTGCCAGTACAGTAGGATTTGCATTTCTCTCAGTCATAATGGGATGGAACATCCTGTGTTGTGTTTAATTCCTTTGTGTCTTGAGTTTATTTTCCTATGAAGTATTTCTCTTTTAATAAAAGTATGGTTCTTATCCAAACACAAGATTTGACTCTCCATTTGTGTAATACATTTCTACACTTTAAAAAAAACATGAGCCTCAGTAAAGATTTGTAGCTTTGTAAGTATACATATAATGTACAAATTTATTCTTGCTCGATCTTTTTATCCATTGTATTTTCTAACTTGTTATTAAATATATTAGCTTATATTTTAGCTTTTTTAACACTTAAAAATTTAATAAATGATAGTATACATGCAACTATTGAAAATAAAACCTGAGACCAGTTAAATTTAACAGTTTCCTTGAGCAATAAAAGGTCTAGACCCAGACAGTATTCCAGAGCAAAGGTCAGAATCTCTCTGCTTCAAACATGAAATACGGTTTTTATAATCAGAAAACAGGAAATGATATACAGAGATTCTTGACTGGTGCAGTTTGGCTCTAGCCCTATTTGGGCATAATTTGCATCCTGGGATTGCCTGAGGTTTTGTAGCCATGAATGTCTCAGGCTCAGTTGCTTAGTTACCAGAGTGTACTCTTAGATTAGGTTATAATTTGCTTGGATACCAAACAAGGTCATGGTTTACTATATAAGGAGGCTGCTTCTGACTACATTCTGTCACTAAAGTATGCAGGTTAGTTTAGACCAAAATTAACAGTACAGAATACATATATATTAAGTATTCTGCTGAATAAAATTTTTTAAAAACATACATACTTATGTTAGTACTACTCGGGTGATCATATAGGCCATATAAATGTCTCTATTACATCCTTTTGGAGCACTGTTCCCTCTTTATGTGGATAATTTGCTTCCTGTGGGAAGTGACTTATACTATGCACAGCAATACTTCATTCCCTGAATATATCACCCCTTCTCTATTGTGTTATTAATGAATATTTTGTTAGTTTCTACTTTGAGCAATTATAAGTGTCATTGAACTTCTTGCAAAAATCTTTATTGTACATCTGTGCAACTCTGTTGAGGATATACACAGGGGCACACAGGTAGCACAGAACAGGTGGCAGAATTATATAATCTTGTTCCTAAAGTGATTTCTTTCCATCAGGGATGTCTGAGCCTTCTATTTGCATCCTTGCCAGCATGTGATGTTATCACTTTATTGTTACTTTCTTTAGTGTTGTATAAGTTTGCAACATCTCTCCAATTTGCATTTCTTTTGTGTATTGCTTGGTTGGTTTTGTTTGTTTTGGGGGCACTGAGGATTGAACCAGTGTCTCATGCATGCTAGACAAACACTCTATTACTGAACTACATCTCCAGCTCTATTTATTCTATTTTTGAGACAAAATTTGGCTAAGTTACCCTGCCTGGCCTCAAACTTGTTATCTTTCTGGCTCAGCCTCTGAGTACCTGGAATTTACAGGCTTCAATTTGCATTTCTTAATGACTGAGGTTTCAGCATCTTTTCTTGTGTTTACTGGCTGTCAGAATGATCTCTTCTATCAGGAAACTGCAAGTCTCTTATCTACTTAGAAGAATTGGGTTGTCTCTTCTGCTTTATAGTGCTTTCTCTATTTGGACATAGTCCTGGGTCAGATCGATGTCATTCTTTTTCTGGCTTGTTTTTTCAAGTTTTTAATGGTTACTTTTGATAAAAAGTTTTAATTTTATTGATTTTTAAATTTAAATATTGTTTCTGACTTATTGTCTTTTCCATCTTGGATTCAAATTTCACATTTGTTAGGACCATTTATTTATTTTTAATTTTTCCCATTTTTTATTATATGGAAAAAGGTAAAACAAAATTTCATAACACAATAATAGAAGAATAACAATAGTTAATACATTATATGTTGCTATCTTTAAAGCAGTTTCTTCTGGTATAAGATATGGGCATGAAAATTTCTCCAATTGATATTAGCAAAACTTTCCTTTTTAATGAACGAAGGACATAAATAGTATAATTCGCATTTTTTCCTTTTTCCTACTCTCCTTTCCCCTTTCACCCATCCTAGTTCTTTTTTTTCTTTTGAACAATATCTTCCCATTTCACAATATCTATTGTACATTTTAGAACTTATTTAATCTTTCAGTTTCTCAAACAGGGAAACAATACAAAGTTCACATGTGTGAGTCTGATTTCTTTCACTTACCAGTATGGTCTCAATTTGCATCCATTTACCCATAAAATTCTCAAGTTATCTTTCTTTATGGTGGAGAAGTACTCTATTATATAGAAAGACCACATCTTATTTTTTAAAGAGAATAAAATCAAACAAAATAAAAGAGAATAAAGTCAATCAAAACAAAACATTGAAAGTGATACAGGATTTCACAACAATATAATACAAAATCAACAATGGCTACCCTAATATTTCTTGTTATCTTTGAAATAGCTGCCCATGCCATCAGATATAATAAAATCAAACAAAACTTAAGAGAATAAAACCAAACAAAGCAAAATAATGAAAACGATACAAGACTTTAAAACAAGATAATATGGAATTAACAATGACTACTACCTTTAGAAGCAAATCCCACATAGTTGCTTTATTGCATACTGTTATCTCCTAAATAGATACTCAGACTACCAGCTTTAGATCTGCAAAGTCAAACAATACACGTATTGAGGTTGTTACTTTGTTTGTTTGTTTGTTTGTTTGTTTGTTTTACTTCAGTGGCTATCATCTCATCCTGTGTTTCTCCAAATCAGCCAGTTGATGAGCTCCAGGGTTTTGTCACTTCTTGTCTTCCAGCCCATTCACAAGAAGGGGTTGGCCTGGCCCACAACTGCCACTGGCTTACAGAAAGAGGTTGGCTTTTTCTTGGTTCTCTTCCCAGATCATATAGTGGCCACTGGCTCACAGGAAGGGGTTGGCTTCTCCTTAGTTCTTTTCCTGGGTTTTTAACCACTGCAGGTCACAAATGGGGGTTTGACTGACCCACAAACACCACTGGCTCACAGCAGGGGTTGGCCCAGCCCACAATCACCACCAGTTCACAAGAAGGGGTTGGCTTCTTCTTGTTTTCTTCCTAGGTTGTGTGGTCACCCCTCACAGGAAGGGGTTGACCCAACCCCAACACCACATCTTTTTTAACCATTCCTTGGTTGATCGGCATTTGGGTTGTTTCTAAGATTTAGCTATTACAAATTGTGCTACGATAAACATGGGTGCACATATATCACTGTGGTATGATGTTTTTTAAGTCTTCTAGGGAATATGCCTAGAAGTGGAATAACTAGGTCAAATGGAACCCCCAATCCCAGAATTTTGAGGAACCTCCACACAATTTCCATAGTGGTTGCATCAGCTACACTCCTACCAACAGTGCAGAAGTGTTTCTTTTTCCCCATAGCCTCTCCAACATTTTTTATGGGTGGTTTTCTTGATCCTGGATATTCTTTCTGGAGTGAGATGGAATCTCAGTGTTGTTTTAATTTGCATTTCTCAATTAACCAGTGATGTTGGACATTTTTTTGTGTATTTATTTGCCATTTGTGTTTCTTCACCTGCAAAATGTGTGTTTATCCCAGATGCCCATTTTTGGAGTGGGTCTTTGAATTTAGGTGTCTGCTTTTTTTCAGTTCTTTATATGTTCTATATATAAGCCCTTTCTCTGAGGGTCAGCTGGCTATAATTTTTTTCCCATTCTGTGGGTTGTGTTTTCACTCTGTTGGTGATTTCTTTTGCTGTGCAAAAGCTTTTTAATAAGATGAGTTACCAGTTGTTCATTCTTTGAAGTACTTCCCATACAGTTTGAGTTTTGTTCATGAATTCTTTGCCTACCTATATGTCTCCAAGATTTCTACTTACTTGCTTTTCCAGGATATTTAGTGTTTATATTTTAATATTTAGATATTTGATCCATTTTGACTTTAGTTTAGTGCCTGTTGATAGACATCTCTAGTTTTAATCTTTGCATGTGGAGAGCCAATTTTTTTAGCATCAACTATAAAAGAGACTCTCATTCATCCAGTGAACATGTTTGGGCCCTTTGTCAAAGATAAGGAGGCTGGAGTTGTGTCTGAATTTTCTAATCTAGTCCACTAATTCTCAGGTCTGGTTTTTTTTGTTTTGTTTTTGCCAGTACCATGCTGGTTTTATCACAGCAACTTTATGGTATAATTTCATATCAGGGATTGTGTTGCCTCTTGCCTCTTGTGTTTATTTCTTATGATTGCCTTTGTGATTCTCTGTCTCTTCTGGTTTCAGATGAATTTTAAGAGTGTTTTCTCTAGTTCTGTGAGGTATGTTAATTGTATTTTGATTGTGATTGTCTTAAATCTTAATATAATTTTAGAACTTTTAAACTGTTTGCCAATTGAGGTTTTTGTTCACTTTCTCTTTTTATTCTATTTCTTTTGCTTTAAAGTTGACATTTTCTTTAGTGGTATCCAATGTATTGTTATTACATTTTTTACTTCTAGAATTTTTTTTGGCTTATTTTATACCTTTTAGCTCTTTGCTGAAATTTCATCTTGAAATTTAATTTCTTGACCATATTAATCTTAGTTATGTTAAAGTTTATTTTCAGTGATTTCCTTATCCTCATTCCCAAGGCATGAGTTCTCTGATCTTGGTTTTAGGTCATGACTTGTCTTCCTCTTTACCTGTGTAGTTTTTCATTGCCAGTTGGACATTTTATAATCAAAAGCTGTAGAGAAAATTTAAAACTCTTGATTATTACTTTATTCAGAAATGAACTTTCTTTTCTTGGCATCTGTGCTGGGATAAATTGATGACAAATCCATGAGTCCTGCAATCACAAAGTCTGGCCTTCATTCTAAGTGAGGCACATCTCTTCCTGTTTCCAGGTCTCTCTGAAAACAGGGTGTGACCCTTGGGAATCCCACCCCTAAAGCTGAGTCTTTTCCAGGATCCTTTTTCCTTGAGGGAACTCAATCTGGGTTTAGGTTTCCTAGCCTTCTCAGTCTTAATTTATCAGTCACTGTTGTGCTGGTTTGAGTTGATGAACTTCAGACATGGAAACATATCCCTGCCTTATTTCTCAGGGTTTCCATTCCCTCCTTGAAGTAGATTGTGGCCTTTTATTTCTCTCCACTGTAGTAGTGTTTTGAATTCATTACAGATATTTAAACTTATTTGTTTATTTATCGGCTATTTTCAGCAACAGGTTTGATCAGAGGTACTCTATTCTGTCATTGCTAGACTTGACACTGCTAACTTTGCTTTTCCACTTTTTATGCACTTGGATATTTATATGATTAGTTTTAGTTCTGCATCAATTCTTCTCCAGATACAAACTTCCTTTCTGCATCATCTGTCCAGATCCTGTTCCTTTGGGATGGCACGTAAGAGAAAGGCTAGCCCCAGGGAAGGATATTATCGACCTCTCTCTACTCCAGAGTTTATGACATGAAACAACATTTATTACCTCAGTTTTCATCAGTTAAGTGCCCCAGTAGTGAGTTTACTTATCTAAGTCCTGGTGGGAGTTGACCTTTCCCAGGCCATTGGCTGAAGGTTCCCCTCAGCAACTTGTGCATGGACCCTTTCATAAGGTAGCTAGCTCACATCATGGCAGCTGGTTCCTCAGAGCCAGCCAGTAGAAGGGTAGAGAAAGATGACAATGACTTAGTGCTCAGTCACTCTTTCACCAGATTATGATGGTTAGATTCAAGTTAGTTGGGAAGAGGGCCATCCAGGAAAGCAGCCCACCTTACCACTGGGAGTTAGATCCATTTCCAGGCATGCTTTATTCTGGTACCACAAGTACTGTTGACAACTGGGGTTGAAATAAGATGATTGAACTATTCTTTCATTAATGACATATTTTATTGCTACAAAAATAGAATTCTTTTGCTTAAATTCACAGTTCTTTAAAAAAACAGAGAATAACATGAACAAAACTACAGGAAATATACTTGGCAGACAAGATA
Source organism: Hydrochoerus hydrochaeris (assembly GCA_004027455.1). NCBI lineage: Eukaryota > Metazoa > Chordata > Mammalia > Rodentia > Hydrochaeridae > Hydrochoerus > Hydrochoerus hydrochaeris. The sequence goes on along the minus strand of PVLA01002344.1, from coordinate 35,900 downwards.
CCTTAACTGTATAAGGAGCAAATTACATAATTATTGAAGTCCGGTTGTTCAAATAGGATAGAAATCAGCCTCTGTGGAAAATAAAGTCTCATTTAAATTTGATATTGCATTTATATAAGTGGTTCTTAATAGAAGCTGGCATAGTCACACAGAAGAAACAGCAATGACAGGTAAGGCCCTCCAATGTTAGAGGGTAGAATTTCTGGGCCAGGTTTGAGAGATTAGACCTAAAGCTAATAAGAAGAGGCTCTGTTGTTGTCTTAGCTCTTAAAATCTGTCAAACTCTTGAGTATATGTATTTTGAAGTCCAGTAGTTGATGTCAGTTAATCCTATATGGGAACTTTGATAAGATGTTACATAATATTCCCAAAGGGACAGTGAGTTCACTCTAAGTTCTCACATAGAAGATCTGATAAAAGAGAGAGGAAAATGTATTTCAAAACATCAAACTGTTGAGAATTTGGAATCATTTCAAAGCTGGCTAATAATCCACTCTCTAATTTTAAACCATTTTAAATCTAAATTATAGTTTTTCTAAAGCCAATTTCCTGAGAAATATACACAGTATTAAGCAAACAAGCAAGAGATTCTTTGATACACTAACATAGATAGTCAGCAAATAACAATTTAATTTCTTGGCCATTCAAATTAGATTATCTTAATAAAATTTTTTCCAAATTAATATCAGCTTTATAACAACCTTTATAACAATAAATGTTTGTGGGGGATACAAACATTTATTTCATTATTCAAAACATGTTCATTTAGCATACTATCTGAATTCATAGTAGCCATTTTAAAAAATCATGTGCTTTTTCCTTTTTTAGTGTTTGCAAAGCTTTATAATCCAACAGTTTTCTGAGTGAGGTGTTATTTTACTTCATCTAATTGGCTTAAGATTTTATTTGTATCTATCATTTTGACACTGGGTCATATAATATGGAATATTTCTTTTGCAGTTTTGGATTGTTTTCATCAACCAACCTAGAAATGTATGTTTTACCTCCTGTGTCAAGGTTCATTGCACATTCTAATTTTGTGCAATGGTGTAACTCAAAATCTTGGCATTTACTCTATTCCGATATATCGTATTAGTAGAACTTTTTTAAAAAAAAGCATTCAATCAATGTCCAATTGCCAACAGTGTAAGTGAAAAAAGTATCAGGCATTAAGTGCCAGGGCCATAAATACATAGGCCATTGGCATTTCAATAGATCTTAGGGTTATGAAGATGTCGTGATTTCATGAAATTAATTGATGCATTGGAACATAGTGTCTGTGAATTAAAGTTGGAACTTGTGTGGAAGCTGAAACATCATATTTGTGTTGCTCCCCTTTAGGTATTGGCAAATTATAATGGGCTGATACTCCAATATGACAGCCACACTTTTAAGTGGTAAGATTATAATTCACATGCACATAGGGAGTCACACTTATGAAAGAAAAATGAGAGAGAAAAATGGTGAAGTGGAGAATTTCAGCAACTCAGTTTCTCCAGAACAAAGTGCTGAGAGTCTGGAAAACATCAGCCTGGGGAAGAACCAAAGTGAGTAGAAGGCACACAGGAACCACAGGAGAGTTAACAGAGGAGGAGAAGAAGAAAATAGAATTCATTGCTATTGAGGAGTATCTCCCTACTGCAAGGCAGAGACCACATAGTTGACAAGAGTGGCTGTGTGGCTGACCTAGAAGGGAAGCAGAGAAAAAATGTTGCTGTTTACTGCTGAATGGAGACTGGGGGCTCAACCTCCAGGAGCAGAACAGCCCCAGGGTCCCTTCATTGCCAACATTCCGGAGTGAAATTGAGGAAAGGCCATTTAGTCACAGAAGACTGCCAACAATTGTACGGCAGACTGGAGAGGATTCTGCTGAGAAACAGAGCAGTCACCAGACAGACTCCATTCCAGCAGCTGCCGAAAGCGAATCTTAGCTCTAGCTGGAAAGGACTGGTGAGACAAGAGGGAAAGTTCTAGCATAAGAAAAGATGTTGAGAGATATTGAAGGATGTAGGTGAGTTAAAGAAGACAGCTGTTGAAATGATGAACCAATTTCATGTATGATTAAATTAACCATAAAAAATGAATTAGACCATTGTGATATCAATAAAGTAGAATTAGTCTCATTTGTGACACTATAATCACAGGGAATAGCTAAAAACAGTTCAGCACAAATGGCAAAGGCAAAATATTGATGCTAATAGATAATTCATTTTTAGTGGAATTAATGAGTGTTTCACTTTAAATTGATATTAATAACAGTGGTTTAATGGTTATAATAGAAGTATGCTGATGTGTCTACTGCTATTTATAGTATTTCCTGGAGGTAACATATTTATCTCATGTTGTTCTAAAGTGGGCCAATCATCAAGCCATTGTTACATGGTTAATTGGCACATGCCTTTAGAGGAAAGTTCAACCCACTGTTCACTGTTTTCCCTAAGTGAAATTAGCATTTATTCAATTCTTTCAAGTAGAAAGATGATTCTTGCTACCTGTTGCTAGGATTTTCCAAAATAAAACCAAAAAATCAACTGTAATTTATCTTCCTACGAATTGGTTATTTTCTAAAGTTTCATTTGGGACAGCAATAAAATTAATCAAACCCTTACTTGAACTGGAGTCCTTTGACATTTTCAGGTAGGGATTAAAGCATCTAAATTTTTGAGAAAGAAAGTTTAACAGTGTCAGTTCAAGAGTAAAGGAAACATTATATTTCTGTTTTCAAAAAGCTGTTAAGCCAGTACTAATAAAAGCACCATCTGCTGTTCATTAATTTACTTCTCTAGAATCAAAGCAGCGCTGTGTATCACACATGAACCCAGTGAAGAATGACAAACCTTACCATATCTTCAGGGAAAAAATTTAGACTGAGAAACTTTATCTTTCCAATTAGAAGAACAGAAAGTCAACAAACTTTATGGTGACATTTGGTTTGGTTCCCTGGTGATCCTTTCATTTTGTCCCAAAGGAGGGGTATGATTCATCAGCTCTGTAGCACCCTGAAAACTTTAGTGGCATTCGAGTGACTTGTCACCAGAGAGGAAAAAAAGCAATTGGTCTTAGATTTCTTTTATAATTGAACAACAGAAAATGGTGCTACTACACCAAGGAATTCTTGTCCATCTTCCATTAATAGTCAACTCAGGCAAATAGTTGTGCACCTTTAATTAGTAAAATGACACAAATGAGGATTTAAAGAGTCTGACATTGGTAAAATGTGCAGGACCAGAGCAAGGATGCCTTTGAATGCAACTAGGAAGAACTGTCATCAGGCAATGGTTTGACTGCAGGCAGCAACATGGTAGTTACACAGCTATGTGACAGCTTCAAACTGGAATGAATCTTCATATTCCCCAGATGTTGGAAGATGTTGGAGAGTATTGATATTCAACACAGGTTGGACAGATATGAAGAGGGAGTGATCCAGATAGGAAGTGAGGAGAGTGTGGGCCAATGTGGATGGCCCTGGAAACAAAGAGAAAAGGGAAGATTTGTCAAAAAGAAGACAAAGATAGGGCATACCTTTATCATAAAAAGATAGGGCATCATAAAGAAGAGTAGGGCATTTCTACCCAGAAAGCATTGTTCCTTGGTTTATGAGCTCCATTCCCTATATTTATGCTATTTCATTTGGGCTGCATTAGATAACAAGATCTAGCTGTCTTCCATTTTATTTGTATCTGGAATATCTACTACAGTGGGTTGCTGAGCAACTGGATCTCATACTGACTGACTGATTACCTGCTGGTCTTGGATAGAGACTACTGTTCCTTCAGTTCAATGAATTCTGACTTAGTGTTCACCATATGATGGACACTGAAGAAATTAGGAGAAAAATCCAGGCCACAGGATACAGCTCATGGATTAACACAATTTGGAGGACACGGAGTTATGTATATTAGACAAAGCAGTCACTAAAACCCAAACAAAATCAGGCCAAAATTTTGATGACTCAAAAGAGAAACTGAGACTCCTGAATGTGATGGCATCATCATGAATTCATTAATTTGGTTGAGTTAAAACAGGTATTGGATGTTCACATTAGGAGAGAGGAGAGACACTATCAGAAATAGACAATGGCAATGAAAAGAACGCATTCTTTGCAACTGAGAGGTTCTTTAGGTACCTTTCTCTTGATAGGACAAAATATCCAACACCCCACAATTTAAGGGAAAAGAGGTTTATTTGGCTCACAATTTCAGAAGATTCAGTCCACTTTTTTTTTTAACTCCAAGGTAGAAGCTGCATTGCAGAAGGATATGGTGAAGGAAGTATACTTATCCCAAGAAGTCAGAAAAGAGAGAGAAGAGAGGAGTCTGGCACAAGAATACAGTCTTTCAGGCCATGCTCCACACTGGCCCGCTTCTCATGAAAATGCCCTGCCTCCTAAGAGCACATTCTGCTATGGACTCATGTTTGGATTAGTCCATTAATGAGTACTTTGACTCAGTGATCCGATCATCTTCTAAAAGCCCCACCTCTGAATACAGAAGACTTTGGGGGGATATTCTAGATCTAATCCATAACAGAGATTCAGCAGACTAAGTACAGAACAGGAGTATACACCTGGCTGATTTGCTGTAATCTGTCAGAGGAAGCAACCTGTGGTGCTCTGGACCCTGAGATATGAGCTGCTGCTTCCATATATACCAAGTGATAAAGATAGTTGATAGAGATTTTCTAACCTAATGTTGTACCCAGTATTTTGAATCTTGTATTTTGCAAGGTAAGATGTCACACTGCATAGCTAAATCAGGAGAATTTATTGTTCTATCGTATACCACAGCCAACTGATTAAGCTGATGGTCTACCACCAAAATGTGCTAGCTGGAGTGTAAAAATCTCTTCTGGCTTAAGAGTATATGATTGTATAGGCATTGAAAAATTCAAAATATTTACAACCAAAATATGTTATTATGAAACATGTCAGTAATAACCAAGCCATACACTTATCATAATTTTACTTTCAGTTCCATTAAGAAAAAGAATGTGACTGACTCTAATTGTAGATGCTTGAAAGAGAGTCACGCTCAGGTCAATGAACATGACACATGACTTGGAAACCTGGTTAGGCTGTGCTAGAATGAAATGATTCTTCTCTTGGATAATATGTTACTGAATGTAAATCAAATCATATTGGTCACTGAGTCTCAAGACTACAGCTAAATTAATTTTGATAACCAATTATAATCAATATTTATTATACTACATTGACCTAAAACAAAAAAAATTAAACACAATGAAATTAGAATATATCTTAAAATCTATGACATATTAAAACTGTTATCAACCATGAGATAGTTGTTGAAAACTTTTTATAAGATAAATAAAATGCTACAAAGAAAAGTCCAAATTTGATGAAACACAGTTCAGTACCCAGAGGCATAATAAGCAATAGTAGGAGTGCTGAGCACAGTGACCCATCCTTCTGCTCCTTCCTGCATTTCCTGGGTTGGGCAGTGAAAGTAGTCAGGAAATCTTTGATGTTGAAAACAGCACAGCACAGTGATTATCACAAGCCTGTTCTGAGTCCCTCTCCTGCCATTCATCTGCCCTACATATTTATTACCCTCCTTAACCTTTATGCACCTCAAAAGACATCATTCTTATCTTCTTATTTTTAATCAAAGTGCCTGACTTACTTGTTGTAAGAACTAAATAATGTTATTAATTTGAGAGTGTAGCTTAATAACACAAAAATAAGTATTCACTAAATATAGCTATTATTATTGCTTTTAATGCCTTTGTGCAAAAGAAATATTTAGGAAACAAGGATCAGGGGCCATGTCATTTGCTGCCTACATCATTGACATTTATTATGTTCAGAATGAGAAAGGAAAGCTGAAGGTGGAATTTATGCCATTATTGGCTATACTGGAATTTATAGACTTCCTATTCATCCAGAAATCTAAAAGTTCGAGCAGAATCAGATATTTCCATTTTTATAATGTTTTGGTGTCATATTTTACCTCATGTAACTTTAGGTCAGATTAGTTAAATATTGCTTAGACAACCCATGACTTAAAGAGTATTTTTATGAAATCCTTGTACAATCTTGAAATAAAACAATTTTCAGTGCTCACAATGGTGTAACCATATAAAAACATAGGATTATCATGCTAATATTTTGAAAGTTAATTTTAATATTCCATTTTAATCTGTGTTGCAAGATTTCTTTATCATGAAAATAGAGACTTTCCAAAACAACTTCCTCAAGCACCAGTGTGGTTTCCTGCAGAATGCTTCAAATATTAGAAAAGAGATGAAGACATTTTAAGACACGTAGATTTGCAAAAGAGAAGAATTGCTTACCCACATGGTCTCATTTAATCTTTCCCATTTGGATAATTTCTATTTCAAGGAACCATTTTAACCCTATTATCATAAAATAAAGTTCAAATGGTTTTGATCAGTAACTCAAATTTAATTCAGGACATAACAGGATTAACTGGAGAATATTTTACTAAGCTATAAAATTAGAATTAAAGATGTTTAACTAAATATCTCACAAGTGTATTCCTTGTTGGTTATTCAGTGGCAGAGAGAGGCTCATTCTCTTGGAGGTGCTTCTGAGAAAAGGCAGTTGTCATCCAGAAGCAGTCACTCCCCGATGCTAGACTCCACCATTCCAGGGAGGACGCCATCGAGCAGAAATTAATACAACACAGTGTTTAACAGATGAGAACTTTTACTGTTTGTCGCCTATCATAAAGTGGGCCAGTTATATTCAAGGCCATGTGCTACAGAGTCAATAAATTATACTTTCCATTTGAAACTCACAATTTCCTTCATGAAGGGCACTTCATTTCCACATGTTTATTAGCCCAAAGCCTGAAAGAATGCATAGATTTTTCTGATTGAGTACAAAAAAGGAGTTTCTTAGTTGGATCTTTGAGGTACTATTTTCCCTTTCTCATTAAAAGTGTCTTGATAGGTACAATGTTACTTTTGTCAGTTAAAATTTTCATTTATTGAGCTATTTCTAAGGATCCAGTGGTAAGTTATGTAATCTCCACAACAGCTCCATGAGGTGATTACTACTCCTTTTATTAGGTAGAGAAGAAGGAAGATAATTTAAGCAGCCTCTGCAAGGTCTGTCATACAACTATAACCAAAAAAAACTGATATTCAATCCTAAAACTGAGGTTATGTACATAGTAAAAAGGAATTTAAATTTTTATTTCATGCCCAGAGCACTAGGTAAGTGACTGAAGGTTTGGTGGCAAGGGATAGAGATGAGAGAGGATTTATCCAGAATATAGCAAATACCTCATCTGCAGTTATGACAAAATCTCTGTGGCTAGAAAAATCTTTCTACTGGGCTCTCTGCTGGTCTTTCTGCTGGGCTCTCTGAGAAGTCATGTAGAATTTGTTCCAGAATTTTCCCTCCCAATGTTGAGTCCCTCTTTGATTTATAATTTCCCTCTGGGGATTAACTTCCCTAAATTTCCAAGCACAGCCAGAAGTAGCAGGCTTGAAATCTATATACCATCAATGCAACAACAAAGTCAGAGGGGACCCAGGGAATGTGGCATGGACCACAGAGAATATCTCCTACATAAAGCAAACTATTTCTCTTGTGTACTCATTAAAGGTCTTGATTATTTATTCATTTTTTTCTTTATCTTCTTATCATCTGCCTCTCATTAGCTACGGGTTCTGTAAGTGTGAGAACTCAGGCTGTTATTTACCAGTGTGTCTTTAATACTATGAGAATTTTTCCTCCTGCATAATCTGCAGAAGATAAATATTGCTAAATGAAAATTGTGATTGTATTAGGGTTTCCTGCCAGTCTTTCCATGTGTGTTGGTTATGAGAAGCCTTTGCACCTTCTCGAAGGCTTCTGATCATTCCCCAAATGGAGTGTTTCTAAGAAAGTCCCTCTTCATGTATGCTGCCTTAGGCTCTGATCACTCAGCATTCTCTGTCTACTAGTACAGTTTACCAGTACACCTGGTCTCCTTGTGACCTCTACAAAGGTGATACCCCTTTTCTGTTGGGGTTCTTTTTACAAGTAAAGGTTTGTTCACTCTTCAGACAGCAGAAATCCCTTCTGCAGAATCAACTTTCATCTGACAAGTGCATCTCTGATCCTCTCCTAACTTACACTTGGTCTCATCATACAAAATTAAGAAGAAAAGAATGAAGCAATAATCATGGTTCTCAACATCATTTAAATCTCAAGCACAATAATTAGGTACAGGAGACAATTACTGCATCCCTCAAATCTCACTGAACATTAGCCTCCTCGAACACTAGATGACTTGCCAGCCTGCTCCTCCTCCTCCTCCATTATCACAATTATAACCCAAAATAAGGATTATCATTTATGAAGATTCATTGTGTACAAAGGATCATAGAAGAATTTTACTCATTTTCAAAGGCAGGTTCATAAAATAAGTATAAATAATTTCTCTTTGAAAGTGAGGAAACTTTGACCCAGAGAGAGGACTAGCAAATCTGAGGTTACTAAACTAACATGTGAAAGGCCAGGTGGCAATGCCTTTCACCTTTGAGTCTCTAGCAGCTAGCATGGTGCCTGGCATCTGGCGGGTGCTCCTCCAGCAGAAACAGGCTGCCCGGGTATTGGGTTCACTGGAGGAACAGATATAAAATATGTGAATGATTATACAAAGGCTTATTAAGTAAGCTGAAAGGTTACAAAGCTGAAGAGTCCCAATGGTCATCTGCCAGAGCAGAGGTGGAATAATACAAAATGTCTACCATGCTGGAGAATCTAAGCAAAGGTCACAGGCCTGGGAGTTCACTGCAGAGTCTTGGGTAAGGCTATCAGAAATGGAGGCATCTGCTTTGGAAGGATCAACATCCTGCACACAGAGCCTGAAGGAACTGGACATGAATGTAAAGAGGCAATAGCAAAGACTAGAGCTCCTCCAAAGGAGAACGAGCAGATCCTTCTGCTTTCATTTCTTTTTATTCTGTCCAGGCTACAAACTTATTGGTTGCTGCCACCGACATCCAAGCTGAGTCTTCCATCCATCATACGGGTCAGTCATCCACAGCCATACCCAGAGCTTTACTAATCTGTTAGGTGGTGCTTATCACGTCCTGTGGACAGGTTACAGTCCAAGATCACATGGGACTTCACCGCGTGTTGAGGGTATAGTAGACCTCAGTGCCTGCCTCGCCTCTGCCTGTCACCTCTGCCTATAACATTCCTGTGCCAAGAGCTAGCCTATGCTATACTAGGCCCTGGTAGCCAGAGAGAAGCAACTCAAGACCTAGTTTGTTGTCACCGTGGACACAGGACACACCACCAGTGTGATAAAGGAGAGGCTGAGAAGAATGGGGCAAGACAAAATGCACAAAAAAAAAAAAAGCTGGAGGTTGCTTTGCTTATCACCTGTTCTGTTCACATGGGTCTCCAAAAAGCATCCACATCCTCACAGAATGCAGAAATTACCCATCATTCACCACCAGTGTTCCAAAAACTTTACTTCTGCGGAGACAGGTGCCTCTAAGCTGTCCCTCTTTGTGCATATTCCTTAGGCTCTGATGACCTTAGCCTTCTCTGTTCACAAGTACGGTCTACCAACATACCTGGCAAGTTTAGATAAAACAGGAAGAAAAAATTATGGAGGGCAGTGGGAAATAGTGCTAGGAAAGGACAACCTATGTTGGCACCTTTCTTTGGAAAAAGTTAAAAGTATAGCATGGGGAAAAAGAATATTTGCTGATATCTATTGTTTTTAATTGCATTTTTTGGAAACACATTTTTAACTATTCTTGTGGCATTTTGAGCGTTTTCTCTTTGTTACTTTTCTTATGAGCTTTGCCTTTCAGGTGTAGTTTTATGAAATAACTAGATTCACAGTAGATCTACTCACTTTTTCCTTAAAGAGATTGCCTTTGGTCTTGATTGCATAATAGTTAGGTAAGGTGCTGAAAAAAGTTAAAAAGCTCACACAAATTGGAAATGAAAAAAAAATCAAAAGTTGTAATTATTTTCTTCCTCTTTGGAGAGACCTCAGAGAGCTCCTAGCTTAAACTTAACCAGAGGCTATTATTATGAGCACTCTAGAAAGAGAATGAGTTTTTGCCCAATTCTATCATTTTTATGACAGATACATTTTTTCAAAGCCCTTTACAAAATGAAGTGGGTATTCTCAACATAGTTCTCGGTTCTAGAAGAGTACATAATAAGTACTTATTGAAAGGATGAGCTGATTATTAACAATAAGAGTAGAAAACAAGATAGAAAAAAGGAGATAATTGAAAAATCATTATACTTATATTTCACTTTCCATTAATTTTTGTGAGAAAGTTTTGTGGAGCACTGGCAGTATGTCAGACATTGCCAGTCCAAGGCAAGAATGACACTTAACATTCATAGAGGAGCCAGACAAGTTTGAAGCACTTTATATATATTAATTCACTTAGTCTTCCTGACACTCTAAGGTAAATACATTTTGTAGGTAAGGACACAGAGACACAGAAATTAGTTAACTTGCACTAAGTCACACATGTGAAAAATGGCCACATTGGGAATGCAGACACTCTGACTGGCATATCTGTCCACTTACCTTCTAGTTAGTACTGTCCTGAAAAATTATGCCTCAGATAAAAGAAATAATTAAAGGCATAATTACTGCAGACCAGGGTAAAAGGCTCTGAAAGAAAAGGGGATATCAGACCCATCCAGGGAACAGGGGGAACATTAAATAGACTTAAGGAGACAGAGAGGAAGTGCTGGCAATTATAAAAAGCACAGATAATGAGCATGGAAGATTCAGATTTTTAAAAAACTCAGAAAAAGTGCAGTAAAGAAAAGAGGTTGAGGGCTGGGGATTTAGCTCAGTGGCTTAAGTACCTGCCTGGCAAGCATGTCTTCTTTCATTAATTTTGATGAGAATTTTTTAAATGAAATTTATTTCATGTTAGATTATTTCTAGAAATGAATCCATGATTATGTGTGGATGGTTATATGAATATACAAATATTTAGATTTATTAACCTACTAATGTTTTTGTGTAAATGGAAGCATTCTTGGAGATCTTTCATCTGGGGAGATCAGGTATAAGGAAGGAATGGGGTACTAGGAGGAATAAATTCTAGTATTCTAAGGCACAGCAGGGTGAAAATAATTAACAATAATTCATTATATATCCCAAAATACTTAGAAGAGAGGAATTGGAGTGTACTCACCCTACAGAATGATAGAAGTTATGTTAATTATTCTGAGTTAATAATTTCCTTTTTTTATTTAGAGAAAAAAGCAAAACAGAAAAAAGGGTAGAAATAATACAGAATTTCGAAAAATAACAGTAAGAAATCACTAGTTGATAAATTACATATTATTATCTTAGAAGTAGTTGCTCAAGTCACACAATCAAAGCATAAAAAGTGGACAATCAAACAATGACAGTACAAACCACTCTGTTTGATAAACAAAAACTTAGTAGTATGGTTATCTATCTTGCACACTTAAATATACATACAGTTATATCCTTTAGAGAACTTTCTTTCCCTTTCATTATCACAATATCTATTATACATTTTGGATCTTATTACTCTTTCTGTTTTTTATTATTATTTTTATACTAGAGAGACAATACAATATTTATAAATGTGAGTCTGATTTACTTCTAACATGCACATAAGTCAAAATATTGTACCTGATGAATAGGTAAGGATACTTGATATCAGCCAAAATGTAAAAAAGTAATAAAAAATAGTGAGAATTCAAAAAAGAAAGACAAAGGGATAAAGAATTTTAATGTTAAGCAACAAGAATCAAATTCTCAACTTTGTAGTGGAGCTAAGTGTGAAAAAACTCATGATTAGGAAAAGTAGATTATAATGACACACTTGAGATTAGTCTATCCAACCTTCCTTGTCATTAACCTGGGTTGAAAAGGAAGCTTTGCCACATTATATTTCCATCTCAAGGCAGAAACAAGTCTTTTGTTCACGGAATTCAGTATACACTCAACAAATACTGTACTTTTGCTTTTCTTTCTGTGCTATTTCTGGGACAAGTAGGACCCGTTCTTAGTATTATATTCAGAGAATTTTTTTTTTTAATTTTCAGGGTAACAATTCAGAAAATGTGGAAAAGTTTGATGAAAGAAAAAGATCCATTCACTGTCAATAAATACAGTTTGAAAAAAGGTGTTAAAAGTAATAATAATCATCTTTTTATAGAACAAATGAAATAACAATGTCAATGTACTAAAAGAGATGTAATATCTTCCAAAATGTCCAACCAATTACCTAGGCATAACTGAGAAGAAACTGGATTTGAAGCTCAGAGTTATGTCTGTTTCATATTATTCTGCCTGTAATTTAGCCAATTAAATCCTATTGTAGTGATTACAGTCATTCATTTTCTATCATTATTTTGGAATACTAATGTCTAAATTGTTCCATAGACTATTCACTTAAAGGAACTGTACTGAAAAAATTTGTGGGAGAGAGAGACAGAGACAGAGAGAGACAGAGAGAGAGAGAGAGAGAGAGAGAGAGAGAGGGAGAATGTGGTTTGAATAGGTTGATTGATGAAAAATAATTTATCCAGGGAAAGCTCATATTATGCATTTTCTACATTGAGCTATTTGCTACTGCCCCAATTTAATTTTCCTAGTGTCATTAATATATATAATTGATATGATGACTAGCTTTTGTTTCTTTATTTGGGAAAGGAGGAGAAAATTGTCTTATAACATAGATTTCAGCCTTGCCAATAATCTAATATCAACTTAAGAGTTCTACTATGGAGAAGTAAATATTAGTTACAAAATTAGAATCTGTGTGTTCTCACTTAAGTGGAAATTAAATTCATTAAGAAGTAAAATGATTTTCTCATTGCCTTGATTTTTACATTTTTGGATAATTTATTAGTGTTCCCTGAAGCTAAACTTCTGAAAGCTAAACTTTTAGAGAGTTTGTATTGCCAAAGAGTTGGGGACAAATATGAAGCAAGGGCATTTGCAATCACAGTTCAGTAGCCTGCTTATTGAGAAATCAATTCAAAGGAGATACAGCTAGGATAGGATTTAACGTAATGGGGGAATGTATTAGCCTTTTATTTCTGTGACAAACTACCTGAGCAAATCAATCAAGTGAGCAAGGCTGTATTTTACCTCACAGTTTCAGAGGTGTCAGTCCATGGTAAATAGACTCTTTTGCTTCTAGGCCTGTGGCAAGGTGGAAACATCAGAGTGGAAATATGTGGTAGAACAAAGGTCTCATATCATGGAAGCCAAAAGCAGAAAGAAAGAGGAAAGATCCAGGGACAAAATATAACAGCAATAGTAAAAACTGTGGTGAATGTTTAAAATTTTTATTACAAATAAAAACATTATACCATTAATCCCCCTCAAAACATTCCCCTTGCTTTGAACACACTTATCTCACTCCTCTTGTCACTTTCTGAAGCAGTTCTAGAAGTAGTTTTACATAAATGTCTTTAGTTGCTCTACTATATCTACCTCAGTGTCCTGAATTCACTCAAACATTTACTTTTCATACTTTTACTCTGGAAAAAGCCAGAAGTCACATGGTGCCAGATCCAGTGAATGAGGTGAAAGAGAACACACCATGTTTTCATAAGCCTGTCTTTTATAAGCTTGTCTCTCCATTCTATGACATTTAGGATTTTTATGACAGTCATGATGAATTTGTAATCACACTTCATAATGACACTCATGCAAAGAGGACTTTCAGAACTATTTCTAAAAGAGTTAGGAAAAATGACAGCAGTGTGTTCAAAGTGGTAGTGGCTATTTTAAGGGAGATTAGTGGCAATGTGTTTTTCACTGTAATAAAATTTTTCATTTAAACATTCACCATATATTTTGATCATACTGGGCCTTTGAATGCACGCTCCCAGTAACCCACTTCCTCCACCAAGGCCTATCCTCTGATGTCATTGTTTTTGCACCAATTCTTTTTCATGTGACCTTTGGGAAGCAAAAGTGAGATCCAAACTATAACAGACAACATAAATTTTAAGTAAATTTCTTCTATGGATAGGCAACAGGTGGACCTCTGAGAGATACATGCTAAGCTCACATTCCTTTATGAGAGCATCAGGTTATCCAAATACTGACTGATAAATACATTAAATTGAGTCATCATCAAAGGGCTTTGTAAGATTTTTCTCCTTGAAATCTAAGAGAAATGCTGATAGAATTTATATTATGGACGTGTTCCAAAGTGGAAGACAAAGACAATCTTCAAATAACCAGACGTGTGATGCTTGCTCTTTCCCTAGAACATTTGGTTCCAGTGGTGTCACAGTGGGTGAGATGGCACAAGAAGAACTCTTACTTCTGGGACTTGTGACCCTGAGGCTTAGCACCTGTGACTACAGCTATTTAATAAACACAGGACTGGCCCAGACTGCGGTACAGCTGGGTGCAGACTCCAAAGATGATTTTAGCTGGGAGCAAATCAAGTAATCAATTGGCAAATCTATTCCATTAAAACAATGACAGAGCCCTTGCCTTCCACAGATGTCCAGAAATTTCTGTGGGCAGCCTAGTGTGTATCTTTGGAAGCATTGGGTTCTGGATGGAGCCACACCTTAACACTGCCATTGTAACAGTTTAGTGTGGCCCTTTCCTACAAACATCTCAGATATGCCCAGGAAAGCATATCAGATATGCCCTCTTTTTGGAATCCTGCAAAAGGCTAATTTGCTCTTTTTCTCTCCCTGCCTGAATCAGTTTCTGACTAGCAAGCACTGCATGGCAAAAATATTATATCAAAGACTAACTCTAATTTTTCATTGTTAAAGCTTCACAATGTTGTCTTTTAAATTTGTTTATTTTAAAAATACCCAATCAAAGTTTTTTTTCAAGTTTTGGAGCTGAACTCCAGCTTGATATCATTTTTTAAAATTTTTCATGATAACCTAGTTTTTAAATCTTAATTAGGTTAGCAGACCTCTATTCTTTGCCATGTAAAACCTGCTTCATATATCAAACAATGACCTTAACATAGGAATAATACCTTTTATTTGTAAAATGTCTAAGTTTCTCAAAGTCTCTAAAATATTGCATGTATACATACATTGTTTCAATTGTTATTACTCATCTTTCAAATAAAAAACATTAATCATTTAATGAATCAAATCAAGAATTGTTTCTCCCTGTTTTACAGTTGAGGATGCAGATGTATCGACGTAGCACATAGCTATAAATGGCAAAGCAAGTTCCAGATTTTAGCAGCATGACTCCATGTTCACTGCTACTGTCCTTAATTCAAACACTGACCCTTTAACATTTTTATCTTTAATTTGGTTTATTTTGTTTTGTTTTTCTAGTACCAGGGACTGAACTCCCCAGTGCTTTCTTTTTAATATTTTATTTTGAGATGGAGTCTCAATCTATCCCTGCATGGCCTCAAACTTTTGATCTTCCTGCTTGTTCATCCTAAGTAACAGGATAAAGGCATGCACCAACACACCCAGACTTAATATGTTCTTAAATCTGAAATATGGAGAGAGCAGAATATTTGTTCTAAGAGCAGAATACTTATTCTGTTGAAAGATAGTCAAATTTTAAGATTACTCTTATGAATTTTACTATGGCCTTAAATCTTTAAACTATTAGAACATTTGTTTAGAAACCAGATGCATGTTAACATTTTATTTTTATTTTATATTAAAACTTTCTTATGTACTTTGCTCTAAGATTCAATACTTCTAAGTAAAATGTACTTGTTGACTCATATAATAAAACAATCAAAGTATAGCCATTTGAAAGAAAAAAGTTTTTTTTCACCTTGTCATTCTGTCCTACTATACCAACAGTTTGACTTTCAATCTTTGTTTAGAAAATTATGTAGAACTTTTATCTCCCAGTATCTATTACATTTTTAAACTGAGCTTCTTTTCTTAGTCTTCCTGGTTGACATGTCAAAAGTCTAAATTCTTCATATTTAACATGCTAGATATATTTTCTTTCTCTTAAATATACTGCCTGTTTCATATTTGACAAAATACTACCTATGTATTTAAGTTCTTCTTTTTAATATTTCATATACATTTTTAAACTATTAACTCTCAAGAATGACTACTTCAAAATGTCACATATCCTTGTTCAAGTACAGAGAAAAAACTTTATGAAAATAAACCACTGCAGGGGTGCTGGGAAAACAACCAGCCAGCTTGCCACTCTGGTAAGTGACTAGCCTGGCAAGCCGCAGCCGCTCCAGGGCGAGAACTATTGACGTTTCCTGAGGTCGGCGCCATGTTGGAACTTGGGGCACTGGGAAAACAACAAGCCAGCTCACTGCTCTGGTAAGAGGCTGTGAGCCTACCGCCCCCCCTCCATTAGCAAGTGGGAGCCAGAGATCTGAGTATCTCTTGGGAGGATGAACATATGAAATAATAAGGAGATTTCCTTCTACTATCTGTTTGAAGGTAAATATTTTTTATCACTGTTTTTCTCTGTTCTGATTAATGGTATTTCTCTATTCAATAATCTGTTTTTATAAGTTTGGTATTTGCTTCCATTTTTCTGTACCTGATTGAAAGAACAACTATTGTGAAGAAAATGAGATATACTGTTGTACCTATTACTGTTATCCTGGTAACCTGCTGTGAAGTTCTGTACCAATTTCATTTCACTGTATCATTTGGCTTTATTCTGTTTCATTCTGCTGTATTTTACTACCTTCAAAATAAAAAAAAAATTTAAAAATGAAAATAAACAACTGCATTAATTACAATTTTTACATTGACAATTTTGATACCTTTGCTCTCTCTGATTTGGCTCTCATCTCTCTGAGGAGTAAGTTTTCAAAAATAATAATTTCATAATCTCTGCTATTTGTTTACCATAACTATAATTTCTTTAAACCTTTTTTAGTTTGAATTCTTTGCTTTAAATTTCATTTCTCTGCACATTCTAAGCATGCTTTTTTAATTTTAGAATTACAATGCTCTTGGAATGTCATCTTACTTCATGCAAGGCAAAATTCTTAAAAAACAATTTTCAAGTGTTAGCATTTTGTACACTTTTAAAGGTTTTATATGATCTTTAATCATTTGTATATCTTTTAATGCTTTGCTTATGAGCTATGAATATGAAATTTCCCATGGACTTGCCTATGTAGAAATAGATTTCTTACCTCAGTACTGCCTCTTAATTTTTAAGCAAATATTAGCCAAAACACATGTTAGGAAATAAATATGATGATAAAGCAATCATATAGTGAAAATCATGTTGGGTTACCCAAACTGTTCTTTTTTTCTCCTTTACTTTAGAAGACCAGAGAAAAGATTGATGATTCTTCATAGAACTGAACTGGCTTCTAAGGATGGGTTTCTATGATATGGTGTTTGGTCTTGTCTTGTGAAAATAAGGCATTCTTTAGTATTTTGAACTGCATAAAGTGGCATTCCCTTATCTAGTGATATTTATTAATTTTTAATATTTAAGAGTTTGCTATAGTTTATTATTATATGACTGCTTTTGTCATCTATACATCACTGAATATCTTTCTATTCCCAGACAATGTGGAGAAAGATAATAGAAAAGTCATATGCTAGGATTCTTTTGTGTTTCTCCAATCAAGGCCAGTAATAGCTTGCCTCTCCACTCAAATTGACAAGAAGTCCTAGCTCAAGCAAAGCTTTAATTATCACTGAACTTATTAGTTCTTGCTTCCACTGAAAAATATAGACCACTAATTTGTCTTAAGGCCATGATGGTCTAGGATCCACAAACTAAGTGAGAATTTTTCTTTTATCTTACAATACTGAGTTAAATTAACTAGGTAGTATTTTATATCACTATGGAAACCTGAGTTCACTATTTCAATTAAAATATTTTAACTTAAAGTTGATAAAATAATCACTCTAACTGTAGCAATATTGTCTTCTTTAGGTCCCATTTTTCTTATATCCTCATTATTAAGCAGAGAGTCTCTGAGGCTATTTTTCTAATGACAGACATGGAGGGCTCAGGGTTCAGGGCAGCACTTTACTCAGAGGAGACATGGTAGAAAATTTTATGCTTGATAATAATTTTGCATATAAAATTTAATCATCATTGTTTTTGGTCATAACAGCATAGCTTTTCAACTGACTTATACCAAAGTTGAGGACAAAGACATTTTATTTGACTGTAGTGTTGGATAGAGTATGTTTGTTCTGGTAAGTGAGTTATCTGTTATGTTTGGAGTATCTGCATAGTTTTGGGGACTCCTTTAGATTTCCTCTTTTTTATGTAGCTGGTATGTTGGCAGGGTGCAATCTTCTCCCCACTTGTTTACAAAATTTTCTTCTAGGAATACAGCCTCCTACACACACACACACACACACACACACAGCCAGAAAAGTATAAGAGACAGGGAGTAATATTTTAAGGGTAAAAGAGGACACAAAAAGACATTTCTTGATCTCAAGTTTGACTTTAGATTAATTAAATGTAACTAGTCTATGTGCAAAGAGCTCTTCATGAGGTCCAACCTGGTTATAAGTTTTTCCTTTTATTGCTTGCTCTTACATCTGCTGGGAACAATATAGATCCTCACGTTCACAAAGGCCCACTTCACAAGTTTCAGTTCTCTAGAATCCATATTCCACCTTCAATATAAATACTCTATTTGAAAAGAAATAATATAAAATCAGCTTTTCAGTGGCAACAATGTGGTCATGGCAGTGAACTCAGAGTAGAAGCTCAGTAGGAATTATACTCCTTTCAGCTACTTTGCTAAAATACTGAGATTTGAATGTAGAATTTTTGGTAGCAAAAGACACAAGTCACCTTAATTAATCTGTTTTTCAGCTCCAGGTTTTAAAAATTACCTGACTCCTGTCTATACCAAAAAATTCAGGAGACACTATCCCAAAAGTATTTCCCTTTTCTGTGAGTCTGAATTACACTAGGAAAAGATAGCCATTTGTCTGCCTTCAGCTAGAATACAGTTATGTGAGATCTATGCTAGTAAAAGAAACATTAACTTTCTTTTACATGACTCACAAGTTTTTATCTTATGTAAAAATAATGTAAATCACCTTAGTACTAATGAAAGAGTAAATTATTTTGTATGGTATTAGGTTTTAGAGATTTGAACGTGCCTGACTGGATCCCTTTTACTTTTTGGAACATTTAATGTTACCCATTTCTGTCCACCTCAGAATTAGTGTCTTAGCTCACTAGCTTTGTTTCTCTCCAAGAACAAGCATTTACCCATCAAGCACCTAACTTACTCTTTCACACATACAATTATGTGGAATTGGGTTTTCTGTCTGTTTCCTTTTGACATGATTTGATAGAGTCGAATGTGACAAAAGTATCTCTCTTCCACCAGATTTCCAGTTCCATATTTAATTATTCTGTCCACACTAATTAACCATTTGAAACAACAACCAGTAGCCTAAACCCCTAGAGAAGATTTTAACACAGTGTTTGAAGACTCTGTCAAGTCTACCTTTGAGGCTGTCTCCTCTAATTACTAGAAATTTACTGTGGTCTCAGATACAATCGCTGTGGGAGATAGAACATATTACACAGCGATTTCAGTTCATGGTCAGTAGTCATGGCAACACCAGAGGATAAATCTTAAAATAAAGAATAATCTCCAAGGGCAGGAGTTTGCATCTTGCTACCAGATGTTTGCTGTTTCGTTTTTGGAAATAAACATGCTATTTGAGTTTTGAAGCTTTAAAAATCTATTTTAAAGGTAATACAGGTTTTTTTTTTAATTCAAACTGAAAAACTGCATCATGTTTTCCAAACAGCACCATATGTTAAGTTTCCTTTACAGCTTTTCTAGATCTTTTTTGAATTTCTCACTCTGGAATTGCATAGATTTTTTTTTCTAATTCAATCAACGGTCAATAAATATTTATTGAGCACTTGGTTTGTGCCAGGTACCTTGCAAGATATTGAAAATTCAAGGACAGTTTTCTCTTCCTGGTTCTGAGTATGGGAGGATACTTTCATGTATGTGGATTTAGGAAAATTAATATTTTCTATATTTGTGTTATGAATCCACGAGAATCACAAATATCTAACTCTGAGACAAAATCAAGAAGCCAAAGCATTAGTCTTTATAATACATTTAGACTAGGAAGCATGCTGAGTAAATTGTGTTTTTAGTTTATAAACTGAGACTCAAGTAACACTTGTGTTTTCCTATTAATTAGTATTATGCTCATACACTGGTACTTGTGTCGTGGGAGGAGAAAGCGCTGTATCATACCTATAGAATATTACTGAGCATATGAAGACATATAGAGTCAGCAAAGTATGAGCACTTTTAGAAACACAATGGAATCTTTATGATCCTACCTTTCCATTCTTCTTTCCCTACCTTCTCGCTAGAGAATCCTATTCCCTTTCCAAACATTAAAAAAACTGTAAAATTACTGAACAAGTCAAACAGTAACTTCTACATCCTCTCCAATGCATGACTCTTCTAGTTCTAATTTCCTGCTGAGAATTTTCACTGGAATGTTACCAGTACCCCAAACTCAATAAACCTAAAACTTAATTGACTTGACTAACAATAATTCTTTCCCCGCTCCTCTGCTTTCTAACAATGGCCCTACCACTTCCTCAGCAGTGTATTCAGTCCCTTTCTCACTCATACCTGTAATTGCTTTCCATTCCACTCATCTTTCCTATCCACATTTTTCTCTACATGAACATAGCAACTGTAGTTTTAGATCTTCTGTATTCCTACATGACGAACTTCTTTTCTTTTTTTCTTTTTTAATTTTTTGTACTGGGAATTGAGCTCATGACCTTGTGCTTGCCAGGCAGGCGCTTTGCTGCTGAGCTATATCCCCGGCTACATGATGAACTTCTGATAAGTTTTTCCTGCATCTATCCTTTGTTTGTTCCATCCCACCTGCACACTACTTACTGTCCAGCTAATCTTCCTCAGCAGAGTCTGGAATACGCCAACAGGGAGGCTGGATATATGGACCTTTTACACTCAAGACCCATTTTCCTGACTAGAAGATGCTTATATGATGTCTTTGGAACAAAAGTTGGTTGAAAAAAAAGAGGAAATACTGGAGACATAAATGGATGCCTACTATGAGATTTCAGGTGAAGGAGAGAAGTCTAGTTGAAGGGGAGATATGGAGAGTGCTCATTTAACAATCTAGGAGAGCAGGGCTATGGGAAGAAGCTGTTAGGGGCTGTGGTATTAAAAGCACAGGCAGTTCCACTGCAGAATCTGAGTGACAACGTTTCACACAGATTTAAAAAGAGGACAATTCTCCTTCAAGGCTCTAGGTGCTCACTGTGGGCTCAGGATCTCAGTGGGAGAGCACAGTTTGACCTGACTGAGTAGCCATGGAGAACTGGGAAGTGTAGATCGCTTAGATGACTCCAACAGCAGCAGGACTCTTAGCATATTTCTCTCCATCTTGTGAGCCAGAGACCTTCACAAAGTCTAGAAGAAAAAAAGCATGACTAAATTTGTTGCAAAGTGAATTTACTTTACTCTCTGGGGCCTCTAGAATTAATTAGACTCAAGTGGTAGTTCTTGGGTTCCTAAAGAAGAGACAGTAGAGGCCATATACTAAAAGTATCAGCTCTTATGGTTAATGTAAACATCTTGATCGAGGTTGATAATGCTTGGGAAAGTGTACTTGGCAATGGTTTTTGAGACCACTTCCCAATTTTAAAAGGTAAAATACATTTATTGTCTATAATATAAAGGGAATAATTCTTGTATTTGTAGCTTTATTGTCTTCAAACTCATTTCAACTTATTCTGCCACATTTATCATCCTTATTTTCCTCTAGAAGACTGTTGGCTCAGTTCAGTATTAAGTTATTAAGATTTTGTCTAATGCACTAGGTGCTATGATAGGCCTGGAGACATAAAAATTAATAAACTAGACTTTATTCATGGAATTCTCAGTAAAGTAGGAGAAATGACTATTTTACCAGTAATCATATTACAGTGCAATATAGTTCTATGTATGAGAGTGCAGAGGGCAGAAACACCAATGTGGAAATGCCTTTGTGTGTGTATATGTTTTCGGGACTAAGCATTTGGAGGATATGGGAAGGTTAGGAAAAACTTCACAGAGGAAGTAACTTCTAAGAGAGATTTGGGGGAATGTTCAGTTAGATAAGAAGGTAGGTTTGGTAGTATAGGTCAGTGGCAAATCTTGTGCTTAGTATGCATAAGACAGAGGGTTCCATCCCTAGCACAAACAGCCAAATAAAGAAAGAAGGGCATTTCAGACAAATCCAGCACTTGGATGGCCTTTTGTTTTTCTATCTATGACCTCTCTCCTCCTGGTTAACTCTGCAAATGCTGCCCATATCTCTCTACCAACTTTAATTGCATCTCCTCTACGCATGTCTTCTGGACACTCCAGCTGACGTGAACACTTCTACAGTTGCCATCTGAGCACATTCAGCAATTAATAATCTTTCACAATGGAATTTTCTCTGTATTGACTCTAAGTGAAATGTACACCTTTGAGTTTATTTATATTATCTAGCCAATAAGTGTTTAAATTCCTTAAGAGCTAGGGTTGGTCATCATATCTTCTTGCAATAACTTCAGTGTTTTGATTTAAAATACATATGATTTCACTTAGGGGTGAGGTCAAAGAAAGATGATGCAGGTTTTACTTAAATCTACTGAAATGTTAATTCCTTGATATTTGTGGCAATTTAGTTTTTAGGATCCAGTTCTATTCATAAATTTTATAGCTTCCAGCAGTTATTTTAAAAATCAGTTCGTTCCATATTAAAAATTAATTTTTCCTTCTTATAACACTGTTTGATTTTTCTTTAAATTAGAGTTTCTCTTTCATTGTGTATTTTACATGACTTCATCTCTCAGCAAACTGTGAACAGTATGAGATCAATGAATAAATTGTGTTTACATTTTATTTCCTACAGTGTATAGCCAAATTGTTTCTGCTACAGTCAATTCAGCATGGATTGAACTGAATGATCTATGCAGAGACCAACTATTTACATTTAAGAACAGCTCAATGAATTCAGAGTTAAAATTCCACAATCACATAGCAAACTTGACGATTGTAAGTAATTTTTTAAAAATCAATGGTATAGTTTTTCATTCAGACCTGTTTATCTATACTAGGCACTTAGCTGCTATATGCTTAAGATTTATTTGAGAAAATAAATTACTCCATGCTTTTCAAAATTATGTATAAATGTAAATATATAAAATACTGTACATATATTAATACATTATGTGTGTATATATACATTACACACAAACCTAATGCTATAATACCTCTGTGATAATGATATTCAATTAATGTCACTTGTAAGACTTATAAATCACTTTGTTATATTTCATTTCCACTTTGCCTAGACACACATGTTAGTGAACAAGTCTTATGTGTATTTGTTATCAGAGGAGCTCCAGGGAAGAGGAAAGGCACAGATACCAAATCTTCTCAACCCCTAGCTACAGTTAGCAAAAACTGGACATCAGACAGACATGTGGGAGAAGTGGCTATGGCAGAGAAGAATGAAAGCACAAAAAGAATGTGTTTGAAGAAAAATTTACCTGCTGTATACTTCTGTGTGATGAGTTTAACTATTTAGTTCATGTAAAATGCATTTCAGTAAGGAAACTCCTCTTCAAATTCTTTAGAACTCACATATGTTTAACAGTTTGCAAAGCACCTCTAAATATATCATATTTACAACAGTTTATAAATAAGAAAGCAGAGCCATTAGTGTAGCAGTGTCTTTTATCAACAGTATGAAACAGTTGTGGCCAGGGATAACTCAAGACCTTCTGATTTTTTTTACAAGTCAACAAAGAATTTCAGTCTTCCAAAGAATCATGGGAGAAAAACAGCAAGCTTGTTATTAGAGTATATTCTGAATGAATGAATTTTCTAATTTTAGCCCTTGAGTAAAATCACTCCATTTTAGAAAAACAACTGCCCACTTTTTGTGGCACTTGTAAAAGCTCTTCCTTTATCTTTGGGCCTTGGCACTTTCTTCTTGACTTAACTTTTACTTTGTTTTGTTATATTCCCAAATCTCTCTCTTCTTGGAGAGTTTTAAAGACTAATAATATCTAATCCACTTATGTGGAGTACTAACCTGTAAAGATCCATCCAGCAAAATGCTCATGTCTTTCTGCCTGATCTTTTATGCTTATGTTGTAAGACAACATACAGAACAAGCCATTCAACTTGATAACATTACAAATTTCTTTGCATTTCCAAAACAACACAGTATAACATCACTGAAAGAACCATTTCAAGTCAGCCATTCAAGAGTGGTTCCAGCATCTTGCAGTATTTTTATGGCATGTCTCCACACTGTGTGCCATGAATGCTTCATAGGATGGCCATGGAATTCCACATCAAACCCTTATTTTTTCCTGCACTGAGCTTACTTAATGTTTTAGTAACATATTGTATCAAGTAAAATGTAGACTCTAGTACATACTTCAAGTAGTGGAATTAAACTCACTATGAGTTGAGACATAGTGAAATGTCAAGAAGATGCCAAACTAAACTCTAGGGTACACTAAAACATACAAGGAAGAAAAACTCAGGCGGAAAATAATTAGATACAATATAATGGAGAACTCAAAGGTCAGCCCAGGAATCGGTATCCTCCCTGAGTGTGTTTTTATCCTTGCTAAGAAGCTGTAACTCGAGCAATGGTTCTGTCACTACTATTGCTGACTTGCGCAGCACTGCTATGAGTTCTATGTCTCTTTTTGCACACCATCAAAATGCTAGTATTGAAATGTGTGGTATATAAGAAAAAAGCTTAAAGATTTGTTTTAAGAAATTGGAGAGTACTGCCAAAGCTTTTAGAATCTCTGGATTTTTTGAAAGCTTTTTGAATTTTGACAGCATATGATATTTCATTTATAAAGCCAAACCTACTGACTTAGAATAATGGATGAGCTTTGAAATAGATCTCCCATGACAATGTGATACTGCTTAAATCCATTAATAAATTGTCATTTTACTACTGATGGTATTAGTGCTGTCGTTTTTGTTACCTGGCTTCCTGTATTCAAATTGTGGCAAAAAGTGCTAGTCATGCCCCAATATCCTACAGTAGGGAAGAAAGAATTTAAGGACTCTCCTATACTTTAGCTTGGATCTTGGTTGCTCAAGCTGATAACTACATCTCTCAACCTCCTTTGCAGCTTTGTTTGAACACAGGGAAAATGTTAGGACACTAACATGAAAGTGGTGATGTGTGTGACTTTTGCTCTCTTGCTTCCTATTTCCTGTTTCTTGCCTCTCCAGGGAATTTCAAAGGCTAGAGAAAACCTCGGAGTCATGCATCGATGTTGGAATGGCACTGGCTTTGGATAACTCACTTCTGAAGGTCTATGAAAGGGAAATAAAATTCTATTTAAGCCACTGAATAGTATTACAGCAGCTTTGTTTATATCCTAAATAATGCGAGGATGCAGAGTCTGTGATTATGAGATTTAATAAATTTCATCAGTCTAAAGATAAGTGTCAAGTCTGGCATATTCTAGATGACATTTTCTAACCAGTGAACATCCAAGAGAATCATAGACTCACACTACTGGAAGAAACTCAGTAAAATTGATGTTGAAACATACAATTCATAAACAAAATTTTAAAAGCTACTTTTCTGAGGGGACATACCTTCTGCTATATAATTGAGCCTTTGTTTTTAATAGTTCTATAAAGCAAAAGTGAAACATTTTAGGTTACAAAAAATTCAAATAAGTGATTATGAAATGTGTCATCCTTTTCTAAATTTGAGTTTCTAAGAAAATATTTACTAACATATTAAAACTTAGATTAAGCTATTCCCAGTAAGATATTGAAATCTGAAATGTGGTCTGCTATTCACACCAACCAGACTCACTATAAATTTGCTTCATAGAAATAGATTTACATGATTTTCATTTGGTTATTCTGTTTCTTTTAACTAAAATGCTTACATTAAACTATCCAGTTAAATGTGAGATTCGAGCAGAACACTTGAAATGGAAGTATAAGACAAAGCTAAAAACCCTGCATAATCTTATGGGTGAATCTGAAATAATCAGAAATCATGGTCTGTGTTTTGTTCTTTCTTTGGAATGTTATCAAGAAGAGTTTTCAATTCCTCTTCTTTGATAACTGAAGTGCCCATGGCTCATAGCTAGTAGAATTTATATTCTTTTTGGTTTTTTAGGTGAGAAACAGACCCTTAATATGAATCTCACTTCCACCACTTATGTCTTTTGTTTTAGGGAAGTTAATTTATCAAGCCTTATCAGTGAATTGGGAAGTTGTAAAGTTGAGCTCATCAACTGGTGTGGTTTTGCTCCACTACTCTCTTCATGAAGTATCACTTCCAAACATTAAAGCAGATGGCATCCTCCCTGCACCAACACTTCTGTGAACTTCTAATCTCATCCAAGGAAGAACTCTTTCAAACAAAGTCTCCAAGATGCTGAAGGATCTGGAACTTCCCTGTTCACTCCACTCTCTCCTTTGCATGACTCACTTCTGCCATATTGGTCACCTTTTCTTTCTTTGAACAGGCCAAGAAAATGTTTGCTTCAAATCTTTCATACTTGCTAGTTCACTATTAGTAAAACCCACTCATTAAAAGTTTCTGCTTCAGTGTCTTCAAGCCATTGCTCCAATATCAGTGTTTCAAAGAAGCTGTCCATTACTACCTTAATAAAACAGCAATACTTTGTCCACCACCATCAGTATTACCTTTTCCCTGTTTTATTCTTTCCTATAGCACTTATCATCACTTTATATAATATATATTGTACTTTGTTTGTTGTTGTTTTCTTTCTCCCTACCTTCAACTTAGTCCTCACCAAAAGAAAGTAAGCTCCAATATGGGCAAGGAGTTTTGGTGTTTGTTGTTGTTATAGTTGTTTTTTGGTTCGTTATTTTTTCTTGCTCTATCCCTAGCATTTGATAAGGTATCTGCAGCATTGCATGCTCGCAATACACATTTGTTGGATAAATGTGTTGTGGAACAATGTAAAGCCTCAATAAATGGTAAATATTATTGTCTCTATCATAGCAATAGCAGCTTATTCTCTGGAATGCTTACTTACTAAAATAACTTCACAGAGGGTCAGTGTTGTAGTTCAGGGCTAGAACATGTAATGACTATGTGGGGCTCTACATTAAATTCCCAGCATCAGTAACAATAATTATCAATATTATAATTCAATTTCACACAGATTTTTACAACTGATTTCCTTCCATATATATAAATTGATAGTGGAAAAACTCACATGTAACAGAATTACATATACATTATAGTGTGTCTTTATAACTTTTTTACAAACAGAAAAAGTAAAATTTTAAGTTTAAATGTGAAATTGAAATTAATTAAACATGATTAATGTTTTGTATATGAAGTTGAGCAAATCTATATAATATTTTCATTCTCTGATTAAGGAGTAAGTGCTGTAACTTTCTTAGACTGGTAAATAGAAATATGCAATATTCAAGTCAATAAAACTTAATTTTTAAAAAATAAAGCATAAGATATTCAGAAATGTCTAAACCGTTTTTTAGATGCACACAAATAAATAGTAGCTCATTTTGGGTTTTGTTATTGTCATTTTGCTTCTTTGCTTGTTTGGTGGTTCTAGTGATTGAACTGAGAAGTCACATTCAAACTTAATTACACTGGCAGTCCTTTTTGTTTTTTAGATATCATTAAGTCACCAAGTTGACATGGCCAGGAACAAACTTGTGACACTCCTGCCTTAGATTTCCAGAGTGTTAGGATTACTGTTATGCACCACTATGCTTAGTTCATTTTATTTTTTAAAATTTTTTGAAGTTAGAGAAAAGTGCTTAGATTTAAGGGAACAGAAAAAAATTAGAAGGCAAAGGAAAAGAGGATTTATAGTCAATAAGTCACTGAATAAATAAGTATAATTCAGTGTTTTTACCTCACCTCCCTTTCTTCTCTCTCTCTCTCTCTCTCTCTCTCTCTCTCTCTCTCACTTTCTGTCTCTCTCTTCCTCCTTCTCCCTCTCTGAGAGAGACAGACTCCAATACTGGCATACAGTAGGTAGTGGCCCAAATGTGGGCTGCAGGGTGTTTCTAAACATTCTGTTATGCAAGGAATAATGCTTCAAAACAAAGGTTTTTTTGTTCTACAAATCTCAGTACAACCAAGATTGAGAAACTGCTAATCCATTGTTTTTATGTTTTTAAGCAGTCTTGATGTTCAGTCCATTCGTATTGTTACATCATGGAAGCCAAGATCTTCTCTGATTAGCCAGATTTATACTAGTCATTAAATATGTTGAGTATCACTCCTAGTTATAGGGGTTGACAAAAAGTTACCTGATGACTTAATGAGGATGGGGGCTGGGACCTATGTCTTCAGATTGTCACCATTTTTTTCTAATTATGACATTATTTTATGAAACTGTGTGCATCTCAGTGGTGTTTATCATGTGTTTCTTTTATAGTCAGGATAATAGTTTGTCATTGGTCTCTGCAAAGAAGGGAAAAACCCTTGGAAAGAAGCTCATTTTGTCTGTAATAATTGTTTTCTGGTCTTTTCTACTGCTGGGTACTGAACACAAGCAGAATGAAAATGAATGAGCTCTCACAAATGCAGGAGGTCTCTTCATTGAGCTTCCTAGCTGCTCTGATTAAATGACTTTTTGTGCCAAAGAGTGCTAAATTTATTCCAGAATTACAGTATGTATTCTTCACTTGATTTTGGCAAGCTATGTATAAGGGATTTTATATTCTTTTATGATTGCATTTACTAGGTAAGATGTAAGCCTGCACCCAAATTTTATACCTGTTTAGGGATGAATGGGAACACTTGCTGATTAGTACCTCAAGCCTATTAGTGCTTTGGTCCATTAGCAGTTGTTCACTGGCTTTGAGTAAGAGTAACACTTTTTTCAATTCTTAAGAATCAAATCAAATACAATTTTAGTACTCAATTCTCCCTCACCTCATTGTTGAAATCACATTGCAATGTGTTGTTTTAATATCCTTGTCACCAAGAATTTCACTAGTAATGGAGAAATACTAAAGGACTTTTTTAAAAAAATGCTGGTGGGGGACCAGGCCAGCAGCAAGAGGTGGGTTCCAGCTCATTGGCACTGGCCCCAGGGAGTTTAGGACATCACTCCTGATGCTTGGCTGCCCTCTCAGCCCCCTAGGACACTGGACTGGCATGGAGAGGTTTCAAGGCCTTGAGTGGACCATGCCCAGTGACCTTTATTCAACCAGGGAACCAGCCAGTGCCTAGAGGGGAGTTAGACCCGTGCACGCAGATAGTGAGGTAATTTCCACCTCACTGGCACTGGCCCAGGGAAGTTTGGGACATCACTCCCTGTGCTTGGATGCCTACCCAGCCTCCTAGGACAGTGGACTAGCCTGGAGAGGTATCCAGGGCTTGAGTAGATCACACCCAGAGACCTTTATTCAAACAGGGGAGCCAAGCCCCATGAGTCCCAGGAGCTGAGGGTGCAGGAGGTGATTTCCAACATGCCCAGGGAAAGTTTTGAAACATCACTCAAAACACGGAAATATAGGAAAATGACAAAATGAGAGACCAAAATGCAATCTCAAACCTCCTGCCCATCCCAAGAAAGCCTGGGATCCAAATACATAGAAGACAATACTAGTCATATAATGATATCAACTGAAATGAAGAAGCAAGTATGGGAAGCTATGAAGGAACTCAAATTAGATATAGTCTCCTGGGTAAAAGAAGAAATGATAAAAGTAGTGAAAGAAATAATGAACACATCTAAAGAAGACACAGCTAAAAAATTAGAGGAGCAAAGCAAACAGATAGAATCCCTGAATGAACAGTATAAGAAATAAACAGAATACATGAAGCAGACTCAAAGAGATATACAGGAAATCAAAAATTCTATTGAAAGTTGCCAAAACTGCCTCAATGAAAGTGAAGATAGAATTTCAGTCCTCAAAGATAAGATTGCAGCTAGTGAAAAGGAAAGGAAAGATCTTTTAAAAATAACAATTCAACAGTTGCAAGATGATTCAAAGAAAAACAACATAAGATTAATAGGGATAAATGAAAAAGAAGGGGACAACACAAATGATATCAAGAGGCTATTTACAGAAGTAATAGTTGAAAATTTCCCAAACATGAGAATGGAAACTAACATACAGATTAGTGAAGCATATAGAACTCCAAACAGCCATAACCAAAATAAAACTACACCCAGACATATAATAATCACCATCTCAGAAATCCAACATAAGAACAGAATATTAAAACTGTTAGAGAGAAAAGACAGATCACCTATAAGGGAAAAGCTATCAGAATCACAGAAGACTTTTCAACACAAGCAATGAAGTCAAGAAGAGCATGGAGTGAAATATTTTAGATCCTAAAGGAAAACGACTTCCAACCCAGACTGATGTACCCTGCAAAACTGTCCTTCAAAATGGACGGAGAAATAAGATACTTCCATGACAAAGAACAGCTGAAGAACTTCATGATCACCAAACCAACCCTGCAAAGAATACTCAAAGACATTCTAGATACACATAGGAAAAAACCACTAAGCAAGACAGCCAGTTAAACAGAATGGAAAGGTAAAAATAAAACAGCAGAAAGATAACATGTCAACAATAAAAGGATATACAACAGTTATAACCATTAATGTAATGGCCTCAATTCACCAATTAAAAGAAACAGACTGGCAGAATGGATCAAGAAACAACATCCAACCATATGCTGTCTACAAGAAACCCATCTAACCCAAAAGGATATTCAAAGACTGAAAATCCAAGGATGGAAAACAATATTCCATGCAACACGAACTCAAAAAAAAAGTGGGGATAGGTATTTTGTTTGCAGACAATGTGAACTTCAAACCAAGAATAATCCAAAGAGATAAAGAAGGTCACTACATATTAGTTAGGGGAAAACTTCAAGAGGAAGAGATAACAATCTTAAATATATATGCACCAAATTCCAGAGCACCCAGCTACACAAAGCAAGTATTAACAGAAATGAAAAATCAAATGGGCAATAACACAATTATAACAGGAGACCTTAACACACCATTGACACAAAGGGACAGATCAACTAGACAGAAAATCAACAAAGAAATAAGAGAACTGAATCACACCTGTGAACACATGGACTTGATAGATGTATAAAGAGTGTTCCATCCAACAACATCAGAATATAAATTTTTCTCAGCAATACATGGGACAGTCTCTAAAATGGACCATGTTCTAGCCCACAGAACATATTTAAGTAACTGCAAAAGAATTGAAATTATCCCATGCATGTTATCAGATCATAGTGCCATGAAACTAAAATTATTGATAAAAGAAACTGAAAAAACCCCACAAACACATGGAAATTGAATAATACACTCTTGAGCAATCAATGGGTCACAGAGGAAATTAAAGAAGAAATTAAACAATATATACAAGCAAACAAAAATATAAATACAAATTACCAGAATCTGTGGGATGCAATGAAAGTGGTCCTCAGAGGAAAATTTATTGCACTGAGTCACCACATTAGGAAAACAGAATGAACACAAATAAGCAACCTGATACTACACCTCAAAAATTTAGAAAAAGAAGAGCAAGTCAAGCCCAAAGCCAAAAGAAGGGAGGAAATTATAAGGATCAGAACAGAAATTAATGCAATAGAGTCTAAGAAAACAATACAAAGAATCAATAAGTCAAAGAGTTTGTTCTTTGAAAGAATAAATAAAATTGATAAGCCCCTAACCAACCTAATTTAAAAAATGAAAGAAAAGACTCAAATTCATGCAATACGGAATGAAAAAGGTGAAATCACTACCAACCCTGTGGAAATACAGATCATCAATGCCAATTTCGAAAACCCCTACTCTCACAGGTTCAATAACACAGAGGAAATAGACAGATTCCTAGAAACATGAACCACCAAAACTAGATCAAGAAGATGTAAAACTGCTGAGTAACCCAATTTCTATTAATGAAACTGAAAATGTAATTAAGTCCTTACAAACAAACAAGAGCCCAGGCCCAGATGGATTCACTGAGGAATTCTACAAGAAATACAAAGACTTAATGCCGACACTCCTTAAACTGTTCAATGAAATCTAAAGGGAAGCAATTCTCCCTAAGTCATTCCTGGAAGCAAATCTGAGAAATACCCATCTGAAAAGAGAACTACAGGCCAATCTACCTAATGAACATGGATGCAAAAATT
This sequence comes from Hydrochoerus hydrochaeris, assembly GCA_004027455.1. Taxonomy (NCBI): domain Eukaryota; kingdom Metazoa; phylum Chordata; class Mammalia; order Rodentia; family Hydrochaeridae; genus Hydrochoerus; species Hydrochoerus hydrochaeris. The sequence continues at coordinate 3,760 of PVLA01002344.1, read as the reverse complement.
GTTAATAAAATTTTGGCAAACAGAAAGTAGCGAATCATCAAGAAAATTATACACCATGACCAAGTGGGATTAATCCCAGGCATGCAGGGATGGTTCAACATATGTAAATCAATAAATATAATCCACCATCAATAGAGTCAAAAGTAAGAATCACATGATCATTTCTATAGATGCAGAAAAAGCTTTTGATAAGATCCAACACCCATTCATGATAAGAACCTTACAGAAAATTGGAATAGATGGTCTCTACCTCAATATGATAAAGGCCACCTATGACAAACCAACAGCCAGCGTCATATTAAATAGTCAAAAACTGAAAGCCTTTACCTTAAAATCAGGCACAAGACAAAGATGTCCCTTAGCACCACTCCTATTCAACATAGTACTGGAAATACTAGCCAGAGCAATTAGACAAGAGAGAGAGATAAAATTAGTAAAGATAGGAAAAGAGGAAGTTAAACTATCATTATTTGCAGATGACATGATACTCTACATACAAGACCCCCAAAACTCCATTAAAAGACTACTAGTATAATAAATAAATTCAGCAAAGTAGCTGGTTACAATAAATAATAAACAATAGCATTCCTATACACTAACAACAAAATCACCAAGAGAGAAATAAGAGAAGCTACCCCTTCACACTAGCATCCAAAAAAATTAGGAATTAATCCAACAAAAGAAGTAAAAGAGCTATACAGGGAAAATTATAATACCCTGAAAAAAGAAATCAAAGAGGACCTCAGAAAATGGAAAGACTACCCTTGTTCAGGGATAGGAAGAATAAATATTGTGAAAATGGCCATTCTCCCAAAATTGTTATACAGATTCAATGCAATCCCAATGAAAATACCACTAAAAATGAAAGTACCACTAATGAAAATACTAGGAGGTACATAGATCTAAAGAAATCCCACCTAAAATTCATCTGGAACCAAAGAGACCCAGAATAGCAAAGGCATTTCTAAGCAACAAAGCCAAGGCAGGAGGCAACACAGTCCCTGACTTGAAGTTATACTACAAAGCTACTGTAATAAAATTAACATGGTACTGGAATAAAACTGATCTGAAGAACAATGGAATAGACTAGAAGACACAACCACAACTAAGAACATACTCAATCACCTTATCTTTTCATAAAGGGGCCAAACATGTTCACTGGAAGAATGATAGTCTCTTTAATAAGTGGTGCTGGAAAAACTGGCTATCCATGCAAACTAAAACTAGACCCATACCTGTCACCATGTACTAAACTAAAATCTAAATGGATCAAAGATCTAAATACTAAAACAGAAACATTAAATCTGTTGGAAGACAAAGTAGGTAAAAATCTTGAAGACATAGGGGTAGGTAGAGAATTCATGAACAAGAACCAAACTGCATGGGAAATACTTCCCAGAATCAGTAACTGGGATCACGTCTTATTAAAGAGTTTCTGCATGTCAAAAGAAATCTCCAGCAGAGTGAAAAGAAAACCCACAAAGTGGGAAAAAAATCTTAGTGAACTGTTCCTCAGACAAAGGACTTCGGTCTAGAACTTATAAAGAATTAAAAAAAATCAGATCCCCAAAATTCAAAGACTCAATCCAAAAATGGGCATCCGAGATGAACACACAGTTCTCAGATGAAGAAATATGAATGGCAAATAAATACATGAAAAACTGTTCATCATCATTGGTCATTAGAGAAATGCAAATTAAAACCACACTGAGATTCCATCTCACTCTGGAAAGAAGGGTCAGGATAAAGAAAACTACCAACAACAAATGCTGGAGAGGCTGTGGGGAAAAAGGAACTCATCTGCACTGTTGGTGGGGGAGTGCAGACTGGTGCAACCACGGTGGAGGTCAGTCTGGAGATTACTCAAAAAGCTAGGAGTGGAAGTCCCACTTGACCCAGCTATTCCACTCCTAGGCATATTCCCAGAAGAGCTGAAAACATCATACCACAGTGATATATGTGCACCCATGTTTATAGCGGCACAATTTATAATAGCCAGATCTTGGAAACAACCTAAGTGCCCATCAACTGAGGAATGGATAAAAAAATTGTGGCACTTTTATACAATGGAGTACTACTCAGCTGTAAAGAATGATCACATTGAGATATTTATAAATAAATGGATGCAACTTGAGACCATACTCATAAGCGAAATAAATCAAACTCACATGTATAAATATCACATAGTCTCTTTAGCATAAGAAATGGTAAGAGTACATAAGATTCTATGGTAATCATTTTTCCCCATTATATTGCTTTGAAGTTTTATAATGTTTTCATTCATTGCTTGGAATGGTTTTATTCTATTTTGTTTGACCTTATTATATGTGATTGTATGAACAGCTACTTTAAAGAAAACAAGACATTATGGCAGCCATTGCTGATTTAATATCATCTTGCTTTGAAGTCCTACCATGCTTTTGTTCTTCTATTACCATTGGTTCTATCATTTTGTGTCTTATTGGATTTTAATATGTATGATAGTATAAACAAATTTTTATGGAAAATGAGACATTATAGTAGCCATTGTTCATCTTCTGTTATTTGGTTCAGAATGCCTTGTAATAGTTTCATTCTCTTGAATGCTTTTATTCTAATTTGTTATGTTTGACATTATTGTGTGTGAAGCAATGCTCAACTATTTCAAAGAAAGAGATATTATGGTAGCTACTTTTGATATCCAATTGTCTTGTTGTGAAGTGCTGTGTTGCTTGTATTGTTCTGTTCTGATCTCCGTTGTTCTGTCCTCTTTTGTTTTATTCTCTGTAAAATAATTTTTTTAAAAAAATGCTGGCAAGGGAGATTTATGAGGCAAGTTATCAGAGGCCAATACATGATAAAGCATCTTACTCTAGCCAGATTTCCCCCAATGAATTTATTGTATTAATTTATTAGATTTTTTTTCTTATAAGGTTTCAAACAGGAATTCTTGAACTAAGGATTAAGTTCAACTCTTAATAAATTTCAGACTATCAACTGCCTTACTGATTGTGTACACTTGTTTTCAGCTTCCACTGCCAATGCTAGGCAGGGTCAGTGCTTCTGCTCAACTGCACTAATGCAATAACATCCTATTTCCCCAGGCTGGCATTCAAGTCAGCCAACTTTATGATCCAATCTACTCTTCAAACTTACCTGCTAAATCAAAACTTCAATTCCTTGCAAGACACAGTCTTGTGCTGCCTTCTCCCCATATACAATTTCTAAGAAGCCCTGCCATAAGTAGGCAAATATTGTTTGCAGAATCTCATCCCTTGGTAACCCATGCAGCAGCAGCAGCAGCCTTACAGCAAATTAAAACACCCCAGAAAAATTCAATGTTCTCCACACAATGGAATTTATCCCACCAGTCAACCAGGTACTGAAAGTCACTTCTTCAGCAGTAACCTACTCAACTGGAGCCCATCTTTGTGTTTAGTGCCTTCAATTTCCCTGGAATAATCGTGTATTTGTCAGCTTTTCCCTTGCTGAGTCACAATATCCAACATACACAACTTAGAAGACAAAAGGTTTAATTTAGCTTGTGGTTTCAGGGTATTCAGCACATGGTCAGCTGGTTCCAAAGCAGAAACATAGTTGAAGTGTATGTCAGAGCCAAGTGACTTAGTTCATGGGGATAGAGAACAAAGCAAGGAACACAGCGCCACAGAATAAGCTAGCAGCTGTAGCATGCCCAGGTCACTCCCCCACGACCTAACTGGACTCACTCAGGAGTCTGCTGATCTGAAATTTCTTAATCTAATGAAGTTGACAAATCAGA